>PISX010018132.1:0-41466 GCA_004024625.1 Mellivora capensis | reverse complement strand
TTGCAAACGACATATCAGATAAAGGGCTAGTGTCCAAAATCTATAAAGAACTTATCAAACTCAACACCCAAAGAACAAATAATCCAATCAAGAAATGGGCAGAGGACATGAACAGACATATCTGCAAAGAAGACATCCAGATGGCCAACAGACACATGAAAAAGTGCTCCACATCACTCGGCATCAGGGAAATACAAATCAAAACCACAATCAGATATCACCTCACATCAGTCAGAATGGCTAAAATTAACAAGTCAGGAAATGACAGATGCTGGCGAGGATGCGGAGAAAGGGAACCCTCCTACACTGTTGGTGCGAATGCAAGCCGGTGCAACCACTCTGGAGAACAACATGGAGGTTCCTCAAAAAGTTGAAAATAAAGCTACCCTATGACCTAGGAATTGCACTACTGGGTATTTACCCTAAAGATACAAACATAGTGATCCGAAGGGGCACGTGCACCCGAATGTTTATAGCAGCAATGTCTACAATAGCCAAACTATGGAAAGAACCTAGATGTCCATCAACAGATGAATGGATAAAGAAGATGTGGTATATATACGCAATGGAATACTATGAAACCATCAAAAGAAATGAAATCTTGCCATTTGCGACAATGTGGATGGAACTAGAGGGTATCATGCTTAGTGAAATAAGTCAATCGGAGAAAGAAAACTATCATATGATCTCCCTGATATGAGGAAGTGGAGATGTAACATGGGGGGTTTGGGGGTAGAAAAAGAATAAAAGAAACAAGATGGGATCGGGAGGGAGACAAACCATAAGTGACTGTTAATCTCACAAAACAAACTGAGGGTCGCTGGGGAGGTAGGGTAATGCACATTGGGGAGGGTATGTGCTATGGTGAGTTCTGTGAAGTGTGTAAACCTGGCCACTCACAGACCTTGGGATAAAAATACATTATATGTTTATGAAAAAAAAGAAAAGAAAAAAAAAAGAAGAAGGTGGAGGAGGAAGGAGGGAAGAGGATGTAGGGGGAGGGGGGAAGAGGGAGGAGGAGGGAGAAGGAGGAGGAGGAGGAGAAGAAGAAGAAGAGGAAGAAGAAGAATCATTTCAGCATAAACCTCCCATGTTATACAAAAATTAACTTTACATTCACCAAGACCATATTCCGGGCTCGAACACACACCTTAAAAAAATTGAAAAGAATAAAAATCATAAAATGTCTATTATCAGATTATAGTGGAGTTAAAGTAGAAATTAAAAATGGAAAGATAACTGAAAAATCCCAAAGTATATGGACATTAAATAATATACTTCTAAATAAAATGTAAATCAAAGAATAAATCTCAAAATAAACTAAAATATATATTTTTTGACTATAATATACATTTTAACTGAATAAAAATGAAAACACAACTTAACCAAATTTGTGAGATACAGCAAAAACAATGCTTAAAGGGAAATTTATGGCAGTAAATGTCTGTATTAGAAAAAAAAGAAAAAGAAATCTAAAATCAATCACCTGTCTACCTTATGAAACTAGAAGAAGTAAAGCAAATTAAATCTGAAGGAAGCAGAAGAAAATAAACAACAAGGAGAGCAGAAATCTATGTAACTGAAAACAAGAAATCAATAGAGAATCAAGGAAATCAAAAGCTAGTTCTTTTAAATGATTGATAAAATTGATCAACCTTTAGCCAGGCTAACTAAGAAAAAAAAAAAGGGATGACAGATATTACTAATACTAGAAATACAAGAGAAGATATTGCTACAGAGCCCATGAACATTAAAAGGATAATCAAAGAGGGACGCCTGGGTGGCTCAGTTGGTTAAGCGGCTGCCTTCGGCTCAGGTCATGATCCCAGCGTCCTGGGATCGAGTCCCACATCGGGCTCCTTGCTCAGCAGGGAGCCTGCTTCTCCCTCTGCCTCTGCCTGCCTCTCTGTCTGCCTGTGCTCGCTCTCTCTCTCTCCCTCTCTCTCTGACAAATAAATTTTAAAAAAAGGATAATCAAAGAATACTATGAACAACTCTATGCCTACAAATGTGTGACACAGATGAAATGAATGAATTCCCTGAAAAGCACAATGTGCCAAAAATTGTACAAGAAGAAATAGATAATCTGACTAGGCCTATATCTATTAAAGACATTGAACTGATAATTAATAACCTAAAACAGAAAGCTCCAGACCCAGATTGGTTCACTGGTAAATTCCACCAAACATTTAATGAAGAAATTAATACCAACTCTCTTTCAGAGGATGAAAGCAGAGGGAATTCTTCCTAACACATGCTATGAGCCCAGCATTACCCTATCACCAAAACTAGACAAAGACACTACAAAACAACTATACACCACTATCTTTCATAAACACGGATGCAAAAATTCTCAACCAAGTGGGATTTATCCCAGATAGGCAAGGTTAATTCAACATTTGAAAAATGAATTAATGTAATCCACATCCACAGGCTGAAAAAGAAAAACACAAGATCACATCAATAGCTGTAGAAAAAGTAGTTGACATATCCAAAACTCATTAATGATGAAAATGCTTAGTAAGTAAAGGGAACTTCTTCAACTTGATAAAGAGTACAAAAAACCCCCCAATACCAAAAAACCAAAATCCCAAAGCTAACATTATACTTAACAAGTTGAGAAAATTGCAGCTTTCCCACTAAGTTCAGCAATGAGACATGGATATACTTTTGCCACTTCTTTTCAACATCATACTGGAAAAACTAGCTGCTGTAATAAGACAGAAAGAGGAAATAAAAGGTGAGAAGAAGGAAATAAAACTGTTTTTGTTCACAGATGACATGACTGTCTATGTAGAGAATCCAAAAGAATCAACAAAAACTCCTGCAACTAGTAAGTGATTATAGCCAAGGTTACAGGATACAAGGTTCATATACAAAAGTCAATCACTATATACCAGCAATGAACAAGTACAATTTGAAATAAAAAATACAATACTATTTACAATAGTATCCTCCAAAATAAAATACTTAGAAATCTGACAAAATATGTACAAGATCCACATGAGGAAAACTAGAAAACTCTGGTGAACAAAATCAAAGAACTAAATAAATGAAGAAATATTTGAGATTCACAAACAGGAAGACTCAATATTGTCAAGATGTCAGTTCTTTGCAGCTTGATCTATAGATTCAATGTAATTAATCGCAATGAAAATCCCAGAATGCTGTTTTGTGGATATTAACAGACTGATACTAAAGCTTATATGGAGAGAAAAAAGATGAAGAATAACCAACACAATATTGAAGAACGAAGTTGGAGAACTGACACTACCTAACTTCAAGACTTACTAATAAAGCTACAGTAATCAAGACAGTGTAGTATTGAAAAAATAACAGCCAAATAGATCAATGGAATACAACAGAGAGCACAGAAATAGACTCACTTAAGTTTAATCAACTGACATTTTGACAAAAGAACAAAGGCAATACACTGGAGCAAAGACAGCCTTTTCAACAAATATTCAAAGATAGGCTGGGACAAATGGACATCCATATGTAAGATAATAAATCTGAACACAGACATTTCACCTTTCACACAAATTAACTAAAAATGGGCCACAGACGTAAATGTAAGATGCAAAACTAGAAAATCCCAGGAGATAGAAGAAAAGCTAGATGACCTTGGGTATGGTGATTACTATGTACACCACCAAAGGCAGTAGCCATAAAAGGAATAATTGATATGATGGGACTTCATTAAAATTAAAACCTTTGCAGCAATTTCTTGCTTGACATATCTCCAAAGGCAAGGAAAACAAAAGCAAAAATGAACCCTTGGGACTTCATCAAGATAAAAAGTTTCTGCACAGCAAAGGAAATAGTCAACAAAACTAAAAGGCAACTTACAGAAAGGGAGAAGATAGTTGTAAATGTCTTAACAGATAAAGGATTACTATCCAAAAATCTATAGAGAACTTAATCAAACAACATCCTAAAAACAAAAAAATCCATTCAAGAAATGGGCAGAAGACATGAACAGACATTTCTGTGGCCAAGAGATACATGAAAAAATGTTCAACATCACTCAGCATCTGGGAAATACAAATCAAAACCACATGAGCTCCTGCCTCACACCTGTCAGAATGGCTAAAATTAACAAGTCAGGAAACAAGAGATGTTGGTAAGGATGCAAAGAAATGGGAACCCTTTTACACTATTGGTGGGAATGCAAACTGGTACAGCCACGCTGGAAGAGAAATATGAGATTACTCAGAAAGTTAAAAACAAAACTACTCTACAACCCAGCAATTATATTACTAGGTATTTATCCAAAGGCTACAAACATAGTGAATCGAAGGGGCACATGCACCCCAATGTTTATAGCAACAATGTCCACAATGGCCAAAATATGGAAAAAGCCCAGATTTCCATCAATAGACAAATGGATAAAGAAGAAGTGGTGTGTGTATGTGTGTGTGTGTGTGTGTGTATATATATATATATACACACATATGTATATGTATATGTATATATATATATATACATATAATTTTACTAATACCACACACACAATGGAATATTACTCAGCCATCAAAAGAATGAAATCTTGCCATTTGTAATGACGTGGTGGAACTAGAGGGTATTATGCTAAATGAGTTAGTCAGTCAGAGAAAGACAAATACCATGACTTCATTCGTATGTGGAATGTAAGAAACAAAACAGATAAACACAGGAAAAGGGAAGAAAAAAGAAAATAAGATAAAAACAGAGAGGGAGGCAAACCATAAGAGACACTGAACTCTAGGAAACAAAATGAGGGTTGCTGGAGGGGTGGTGGGTGGGGGATGGGATAAGTCGGTGATGGGCATTAAGGAGGGCACTTGATGTCATAAGCACTAGGTGTTATATACAACTGATGAAGCACAAATGCTACATGTGAACTAAACTGAATTCACATAGAACATTAAAAAAATTTAAAACTTCAACTTTACAAAAGAAAATGTCAAGAGAATGAGAAGGCAACCCACAGACTAGGAGAAAATATTTGCAAAGGACACATCTGATAAAGGACTACTATCCAAAATATATAAAGAACACTTAAAACCCAGCAATAAGAGAGCAAACAACCCAATTAAAAAAATGGACCAGAGACCTTAACATATACCTTACCAGTGAAGAAATATAGACAGCAAATAAGCAGATGAAAAGATGCTCCACATCTATGACATCACAAAAATGCAAATTAAAACAACAAAGAGATACTACAACACACTTATTAGAATGGCCAAAATTTGGAACACTGATAACAATAAATGTTGGTGAGATATGGAGCATAAGAACTCTCCTATATTGCCGGCAGGAATACAAAACAGTACAGACACTTTGGAAAACAGTTTGGCAGTTTCTTAAAAGACTAAGCATATTCTTACCACACGATCCAGTAATTATGTTCCTCGATATTTACCCAAAAGAGTTAAAACATTCTATGCACAAGCCTTCACATGGATGCTTATAGCTGCTTTATTCATAATAGCCAAAACTTGAAAACAACCACGGTGTCTTTCAGTAGGTGAATGGATAAATGAATTGTGGTACATAAAGATAATGGAATATGATTCAGCACTAAAATCAACAACAACTATCAAACCATAAAAAGACATAGAAGAACCTTACATGTATATTATTATTAAGGTAAAAAGGCCAATTTGGAAAGATTTCATACTATATTATTCCAACTATATGACATTCTGGAAAGGGTAAAACTATGGAGACAAAAGAAGATCTTTGGTTGCCAGATGCCGGGAAGGTGGTGGTGGGGGCGGGGGGGCGGGCAGTGCAAACACTGTATGATACTGCATGATTCTATAAATGGTAGATACATGTCATTATAAATTTGTCAAAACTCACAGAATGTACACCATAAGTGTACCATGTAAACTATGGATTTTAGTTGATTATGATGTGTCAGTGTATGTTCATTAACTGTAATAAAATGTACCTCTCTGGCAGGGTGTGTTGATAATGAGGAAGACTGTACAGGTGTGAGGTAGGGGGCATATGAGAAATTTCTGTATCTTCCTCTTAATTTTGCTGTGAACCTAAAACTGCTTCAAAAAATTAAGTATTTAAAAAATGGATTAAGTGGATCACAGACTAAGTATGAAACATAAATTATAAACATTTTAGAAGAAAATATAGGAAAAAACACCTGTGCCCTGGAGTTTTAGGCAAAGAATTTTTAGCTATGCCATGAAGAGCACAATGAATACAAGAGAAAACTTACAAATTAGACTTCTTCAAAATTTAAAACATTTATCTGTGGAAGACACTTTAAGAGAATGAAAGGGCAAGTTCTATACTAGGAGAAAATATTTTCAAAAATCACATGTCTAACAAAGGACTTCTACCCAGAATATATAAAGAAGTCTCAAAATGATACCAGATGGAAATCTGGATAGACACAAAGTGGAGAACATACATATGAGTTAAATGTATACTAACAACAGCACCCAGGGGAAGTGGAAGTATACTGTTGTACGGGTCTTACACCATACAGGAAGTGCACTAATATTACTTAAAGGTGGACTGTTCCAGTTATTTGGAACTACTGTAAATGGCACTTTTATTAATTGCAGTCTCTAACTGTTCATTGTGTTCTGAAATAATATTGAATTTTGTGCGTTGCCTTTTATCCTGCAGCCCTTATAAACTCATTTAGTTTTTGAAACTTTCTGCAGAGTCCATGCGATCTTCCATGCAGACACCATTGCACCTGTGAATAGGGACAGTTTTATTTACCATTTTCCAATCCTCATCTGATGTATTTTAGCTTTTCTTTTAGAGCAAATGATAAAATTTTAAAAAATGTATATCAACGTGATTCAAATCTACATCAAGGATTAACTAACAAGAAGGGTAATAGAGATATTAACTGCAGAAGACACGGTCCTAAGATTTGAAGTACCAGTAATCCTATTGTGTCCTTACATGTCAGAGCAATAAATACAAATTCCAGACCAAATTCTACCTTCATGTTCGATTTATATTGTCTCCTTAAGAAAGATCTCCATAGTAGGCATGCAAATGAAAGGTAAGAAGAGGGGGTGCCTGGGTGGCTCAATTAAGCATCTGCCTTGGGCTCAGGTCATGATCCCAGCCTCCGGGACAGAGCCCTGTGTCGGGCTCCCTGCTCAGGAAGCCTGCTTCTCTCCCTGCTTGTGCTCTCTCACTTTCTCTGTCAAATAAATACATAAAACCTTTAAAACAAAGAAGTAAATAAAATCTTTAAGAAGAACAGAGCAGGGTGTCTGGGTGGCTCAGTCAGTTAAGCACTGGACTCTTGATTTTGACTTAGGTCATGGTCTCAGGGTTGTGAGACTAAGCCCCACATTGGCTCTGCACTGGGCATGGAGCCTGCTTAAGATTCTCTCTCTCCCCTCTGCCCCTCCCACCCACAAAGAGGAAGAGCCGAGCAAAAAGGGCATGGTTATCTAACACGCCAAGTTGGAAAGAGAATCCTTCTTTGGTGAGAACCAAATTTAGATCTCAGGAAGAAAGAGAGAAACACAGTAAAATAAAGTGGAACAAATTATTGATTTATCTTTCCATCAAAGGGATTAGACAGCTCTGAGGAATCTCTTTGAAAAGATAAGATTTCTTTCTAAGAAAAAAAATTTTAGTTTTAGAGGCTCTAACAAAGCCATTGGTATTGCAGGAATTTCTGTAGAGTTATTTTTTAAAAGCTCCCATTAAACATAAAAGCAGAATTAAAACTTCTGCTCCTCTATCTTCTTCCCCCAATTTCCCCAACCTCCTTGCCAGTGGCCTTCCTGTATGGTTCATTAAAAAATATAAGCCATAGGGAACTGTTTTACTCTTCCAAGTGCCAAATTACCAACCTCCTTGCATCTGCATTCAACTTCTTTCTTCCCTCTGTTATATAGAAAGGAGTGGATGTCTCCTAACAAAAGCTGACTGTTCCTTACCTGCTCTGAATTCCAACCCCTGTCACCTTCTTGGGGACCTTCATTGTTTGATCATCTCCTCTCTCTTCAAAATTACTTTTTCTCTCTTAACCAAATCACTATCATCAGCATTCAAACAGGTTCTAGTATCTTCCAATATTTTAAAAATATTCTGAAAGTTCTTTTTTTTTTTTTTTTTTTTCAGAAAAATCACAACTAATAAATGAAGAAGTAACAATAGAAAATTAACTATTTTGTAATGCCTAGTCAGCAATCATCAATGGCTGCTAAAACCTTAAGTGAATGGGGCACCTGGGTGGCTCAGTGGGTTAAAGCCCCTGCCTTCAGCTCAGGTCATGATCCCAGGGTCCTGGGATCGAGCCCCGCCTTGGGCTCTCTGCTCAGCGGGGAGCCTGCTTCCCTTCTTCTCTGGCTGCCTCTCTGCCTACTTGTGATCTCTGTCTGTCAAATAAATAAATAAAATGTTAAAAAAAAACCCTTAAGTGAAGAAAGGTTGATAGAGACCTTTATAATAGATGGATCAGGATGAAATCTAAGCCCACTTATCCATTTTATATTCATGAAAGTAGGACAACCAGTAATTATTTTCTACCTTATCTATTACAGTAGAAAGTACACAGCATCACCTATGAAGTACTCTTACTACAGAACAATTAAATTTTAGCCTAATCAAACCTCTAGATCTAATTGCCAATTCACATGAAATACAAAGTATGGAAGAATAGTAAATGACATCATCAGGATATAACCATCCGTGTCCTGGAATGTATGAAATTCTAAGACAAATGACTTAGTTATTTCAACAAATAAATGACATAACAAAAGAATGGAAACCTGTTATAGATAAAAGATTTAAGAGATCAATCAACCAAATGGAGTATGCAGACTTCAATTATATAGTGATTAAAAAAAATCAATGATAAATATTTATGTTTGAAACAAACCAGGAAAACTGAGCATGGAAAGAGCTTCGGATGATATTAAAAATTTGTTATTTTGTGTATAATGGTATTATGGTTATGTTTTAAAAAATTACTATCTTTAGAAATACATACTAAAGTATTTATTGGTAAAATGACATGATGTCTGGGATTCAGAAAGAACAGAGAACATTGAAGGGTTTCTGAAACTCAGTAAACCACATAAGTCCATTACATTCTCTCTACTTTTGTGTGTATTTAAGAACTCCCATAGTATAAAATTAAACAGAAATCCTCCCTTAGCCCACAACCCCTTTTGCTCATCTTTATAACAAGCTTTTTGAAACAGTAGCATGTTTTCTGTCTCTACTTCCTCATCTCTCATTTGGTCTGCAATCACTCCAACTCACCTGACTACTTTCCTGAAACTATTTCTTTTTTAAATTTTTATTTATTTTTAAAATTTCTTTTCAGTGTTCCAGAATTCATTGTTTATGCACCACACCCAGTGCTCCATGCAATACGTGACCTCCATAATACCCACCAGCAGGCTCACCCAACCTCCCACCCCCCACCCCTCCAAAACTCTCAGATTGTTTTTCAGAGTCCACAGTCTCTCATGGTTCATCTCCCCCTCCTATTTACCCCAACTCCCTTCTCCTCTCCATCTCCCCATGTCCTCCGTGTTATTCCTTATGCTCCACAAATAAGCAAAACCATATAACTAACTCTCTCTGATTGACTTATTTCACTCAGCATAATCTCTGAAACTATTCTTTTTTTTAAAGATTTTATTTATTTGACAGAGATCACAAGTAGGCAGAGAGAGAGTAAGGGAAGCAGGCTCCTTGCTCGATCCCAGGACCCTGGGGTTAATGACCTGAGCCGAAGGCAGAGGCTTTAACCCACTGAGCCACCCAGGCACCCCTCTCTGAAACTATTCTTAAGGTTATCAAACCCCTTCTATTTTGGCAAATTCAGTAGATATTTCAATTATTTTGACCTCTCAGACTTATTCTACAGAACTAACCTTGTCTGTCAACACTTCTCCCTCTGGTTCTCCTGGTTTCATGGAAGACATTATAATCTTCTCAATTTCTTCTGGCTTTTTGGGTCACTCCTCAGTATCATTTCTAGTTTTTAAAAAATTTTTTTCTATCCAACTTCAAAACATTGGCACTCCTCAGTGCTTAGGTCAGCATTCTTTTCTCTTTTCAGCTTTTTTCCTCGTACTTTTCTCTTTCTCTTGAGGTGATCTCAGTATTTTGTGACCTGTGTCAATTCTCAAGTTTATTATCTTTAGTCCAAGCTCCAGAATCTAATCATCTACTTGGATTTCCTCACTTGGATATTTTGAAGCATCTCAAACTTAAAACTGAAGTCTTCATCTTTGCTCTATATCTACCCTGTCCCCCATTGTAAATCTGCTCCCTCCTCTCCCAGTTTTCTCATTGCAGTAAAAGCTCTTTCATCCTTTCTATTCCCAAAGCCAAAAATCTTGAGTCATCCTTGACACCTTACTGCCCTCTTCCCTATAAGGTCCTGTTGGTGCTACTTCCTAAATATATTATGGTTTTGATTATTTCAATTCCATTTTAACCCCTGGGTCCTAGTTATTATTATCTCTCATCTGTACTACTGCAGCAGACTCAATGGTTTCCCATTTTATTCCTGTTCCCCTCCATATAGTAAGCAGGGAATGTTTTTACAAATTTGAAACATATGCTGTCAATCCCCTTCAGGGTCATCCGCTTGTACTTAAAGTACAAAACAGCTCACATGGGCAGTGTGACAGTTAATTTTATGTGTCAACTTGGCTAGGATATGGTGCCCAGTTGTTTGGTCAACCACTAGTCTGCGAAATGTTGCTGTGAAAACATTTTTAGATACGATTAACATTTATAATCATTTGACTTTAGGTAAGGTAGATTACCCTCCAGAATGTAGGTGGGCCTCATCCCATTAGTAGATGGCCTTAGAAGCAAGGACTAAGGTTTCCTAGAGGAGATGGAATTCTGCCCTAAGACTGCAACAGATATTCTGCCTGAGTTTCTAGACTGCTGGCCTGCCCTATGAACTGTAAACATCAACGTTTACCCCAAATTCCCAGCCTGCTGGCTTGCCCTATGAATTCTTTTTTTTTTTTCCCTATGAATTCTTGCCAGGCCCCACAACTTATGAGCCAACTGCTTAAAATACCATCTCTCCCACCCTCTCTTCTCCTCCTTGGCCCTCCTATCTATGTATGTATCTCCCTTTGGTTCTGTTTCTGTGGAGAACCCTGACTAATGTAGGCAACAGGACCCTGAATTTTACGTCCCTGCCTTCTTCTCCTTTCTCATTTCACATGACTGTTTCATTCATTATGTTCCAGTGTACAGTGGTCTTCTTTCTATTTATGGAATGGACAAGTTTTTCCTGCATCAAGACCTTCCTATTTACTGTTGCATGTGTTAGAGTGTTTTTCTCCTCTCAATCTCTCTCCTTTTCTATTTTCCCTTTTTACTTTTTAAAACAGAAAAGAGTATGTAGTGTTTATGTATAGTTAAGAATAACAATTTAAATACTTGAATATCAACCATCTAGCTATTTTTTCAAATATAAAGCTTCACTTAACAACAGAAATGCTAGTTATAATACTAGTGACCATGTTCATGTCTCAGTCTGGCAAAGAACTAAACCTTTTTTATGCTCTTGAAGATGTAATAAAATAGGCACTTTCAAATATTGCCAGTGGGAACACAAGTTTTATAATCTCTATCGAAGCAATTTAGTGGTATCTTTCAAAATTCATCATGAATTTATGTGGGACCAATAATTACATTTCTAGGAGTTTATCCTATAGATAGCCTTCCACGTGTATAAATGATATGCATTGGAATATTCACAGCAGCCTTGTTTGCAATCACAAAAGACTGCAAACAACCCAGATATCCATTCACCAGCGGGCTGGTTAAATGCATTATGGTATATCCATATAATGGGACACTGTACAGATTTGAAAGAATAAGGTGGTTCTACAGTACACACATTTGTATACAGTCAAAACTGCACATGTATAATTATCCCTAAAAGGACACACAGGAAACTGGTAGTGGTTACATCAACCACAGGACAGCAGTTGGCTGGCTGGGAGCCTGGGGTGTGAAAAAGCCTTATTCAAACAATATCCCTATGAATTTGTACTTCTTGAATAAGACAATAATTATAAAAACAATTTACTTCAGTTCTCTGTCTCTGACAAGTGACTACTTGACCCAGCTGGATCTGAGATACCTTAAAGGGTTCCTCCTGTAATCTGTGTAGCCTTGCATTTAATGGAGAACAGAATAAATGATTCAGAGGAAGGCAGAGACATTGCCTTTTATGGAGATTCCTGGATTAGGAATAAATAAGATGTCCAAGAGTGGTGGCTCACAAACCTTATTTGTAATTTTGAAATCTTAAGAGTACTGAAAACTGCAAGTTTTTTCATAACCTTTTTGGTAGCAACATCTGACTTACACTAAACTTATTTGGTTGCAAAATCTGACTTGAGCTAATTTGAAGCTATTTATACTTGTCATTTATCCCATTTAATGTGAATAATCCAACATTTTGCTGCACCTCACAGGGTATGTACACTATGTTACCTCAAACAATTGTGAATTCTGAAATACATTTGGCTCCAACAGTTGCATATGAGGGACTGGGGACCTGGCTCATTTCTCTCCTGTCTGGCAATCCTGAGTTATGTTTTCACACAAAGATATTATCATGAACAGCAATAGCCTCCTGAAAGTTTCTCATTCTTCTTCAACAATGCCTACCATTCAAAGTTCTTAAGATGCCTACTGCTAGCTTTTTGTTTTTGTTCTCTGGGAGTTTTGGTAAAACACTATCACTATGCAAGTGATGCAATTGATCTCAGATTTTGATATGGAAAGCATATTTGGGAAAATCTGATAATTTGTGCAACTATAAAAATAAGTTATGCAGAATTTCTTTTCTTTCTTTCATTGTTGCAGGAACTATATGCAGATTAAAAAAATAATTACCGACCCTGATATCCATGCCTGTACTTTTAAGTAATGAAAAACTTGGGGCACCTGGGTGGCCCAGTTGGTTAAGCGTCTGCCTTCAGCTCAGGTCATGATCCCAGGGTCCTGGGACCAGGTTCTGCATTGGGGTCCCTGTTCAGTGGGGAGTCTGCTTCTCGATTCTCCCTCTCCCTCTGGTCCTCGCTCTTCTGGCTTGTTTTCTCCTCTCTTGCTCTCTCACTCTCAAATATATAAATAGTAATGAAAAACTTAAAAAATCTTAATTATGTCTAGTATCTTAATTATTTTATGAAATCATGAGATTAGATAATGTCCACTTAATATAAAATATTCTCTTTTCTATGGATTTGTAACTTCCTACTAATTATGAATTAAAGCCTAATTTAGTATGGCTGGAAGCTAGAATGACAGGCGAAATTTATAGAACTCAACCTTCATTATCTTGAGACAAAAGCATTGTTAGCTTGCGATCGAAAAATGTTACCTTCTAGGCTCCAGGAGGAAAAACAGTAAGCTGATTGTCAGAGAACATAATGTAGAAACCCAAAGCAAGAGAAGTGCTTGCCTTATAAATTCTACCAGACCAAAGTGATGCTAGGTTACCCTATTTATTAGCATGCACTTTAGAAAGTTCAGGGTACATATGGATATGCATTCATTCCATTTTCTGCTACACGTTATTGAAAGCACATTTTGTAACATAAATAATTCATCAGTGCATTGTTTGAAGTTTAAGATTACAGAACTGAACGATAGTTTTCTATGACCATGTGTACTTTCAAAGAGAAAGACAATATCAATTGATGGACTTTATAACCTTTATATAAACCTATTGGGGACAACAACCCAGCAGAAAAGAAATAACTCCCTCCTTCTCCTATACACACACACACACACACACACACACACACACACAATTTCTCTATGTGCGTGCCACAGGCTGTTCTCTTTAGCTTAAAGAACAAATGGGTTCAGGGCTGCTTTAGCAGGGACGGAATGAACTGGGGAGGAAGGTGTTCGGCTTGCTTTCAGGGCCACAGCTGAAGCTGGGAGACTAGAATTGTGAGCAAACTGAAGCAGGAATTTGTTGTAAGGAGGAGACCTGAGATTCTTCCAATTTCAGATAGCAGATTATACTCCTCCACCCTCTGGCCACAAAGATGCTACAGGTTGGCTGGGGGTGAAATTATGAAAAAACAGAAACCAGTGAATATTTGGTTAAAGAGGTCACCCACTTTGTTGACAGGTATAGACAGCTCCAAAGGAGTCATTACTTTATCCAGCATGTTGGGATTGTAAACTGAAAGACTGTTTCCCTAATTCTGGATATGGCTGCATGGGGAGGCATATTTGGGTTAATATAAGCCCCCCAACTGGCCATTATCTATGACACTGTGGATGAAAATTAGAGATGGGGGAATATCCAACCTTTTGAGATAGATAAGCACAACCATAAACCATATACAGTACCTCGAAAAGGTAATCGCCGATCTCCCCTATTAAATGCAAAATGGAACACCATGGGTGAAGCAATTGATGAGCTGTCAATGCAAGTCATGTTTGGTTGCCATTATGGTAACCAGGATGTTCTCCCAACTAATACACCTCCGACCTAGACCACATTAAAAGATGTGATTAGAGTGCACCTAATGTTCCTCTCATGTTACTTTGTTCCGGGGTGGGGGTAGGAGGGTAAGAAATAGTGTAAGAAACTATATCTGACTTACTGTTCCAACTTCCTTTAATAGTCTTTATTGATGCTAGGAAAATTAGAACAATTTGGTAGAAAGGTAGGACAGGAAGGAGAGTCAACAGAGAAAACAAGGGTAACCAAATAGGGTGGAAATAGTTCAATCATAAATAAACGGAATGGAAAAAGCAGAAATTGATGGGAAAGAAACCAGACTTTTAACAGAGCATTACCAAGACTGGGGAACCCATGGAGGTTTCTCCCAGTGTGCTGGCAGTAAAAAGACCCTTCAGATCAACTATCTATCCCAGTTTGGAAGAATTTATAAAATTGGATGACAAGGAAAAGCCCAGTGAATTTGATACTGGATACAAGAGGTGTCAATAAGATTGAATCTGATGAAAATTGACGGGAAGGCCAGGATCTCCTCCTGGCTCACTGCTGTTGGCACTGGGCCAGCAAAATAATTAAATCTTATGTCCCTTGTTTGGGTCAAGATCAATGGTAAGTGGAAGGAAGAAGGTAAGACAAATAAATGGGGTATGCTAAGGTGAAAACGCAACATTATTTTGCTGTTTTATGAGAGGCTCAGAGCAAGAGAATAATATTATTTCTTAGCACAGATTGCAACTGCCTAAAAGGTGAAGCAATATGGCTTGTTAAAGCCACCTGTTTCTGGAAATTGACAAAGTAGAAGGGCAACCAGCAAATTTGAGTGGCATTGTCCTATAAACGCCTTTGTCTTGCATTATTCCGAACCAGGAAGATTCCATTTAATGGAATTTTTCCTCTACATTTTTTCCCTCTACAAAGAAATACATTCTAATTGCGTGACTTAACTTTAATACATATTTTTCTCACCTCGAAGATAGTTGTATGAGTCACATTTAAAATATACCATACACTTTATAGGAGTGATTTATACTACAGATTAAATCTGTGTATAGATCCAATAAAGAAGAAAAAAGGCGAGAAGTTTTATTGGAAACACAATCACATTGTAGCGTCCCTAAGGTAACTTAGAAGAGAAACATGTACATCCTCACTCCAACAATCACCCTTGCTAATAGGCCAATCTAGGCAGTTTTATTTAGCATTGCTAATTCCTACCTATCTCTTTCTTATTTATGCATGGAATGATTAACACACACACACACACACACAAAATATCTTGCTTTTTAAACTTTCAGGTGTTGCACAATTTAGAAAAACTCAGTCTAAAGAAAGAGAAGAGTATAAATAAAACAAAAAGAAAAGGTTGGAAGGAAATACACTAACTACTAAAATATTAACTGTGTTATACAGTGTTTACATTACCTACAGTGGATGGTAGGATTACAGGTGATATAAATGGTACTTTCAAAAATCTACATCACGGGGCGCCTGGGTGGCTCAGTGGGTTGGGACCTCTGCCTCTGGCTCAGGTCATGATCTCGGGGTCCTGGGATCGAGTCCCGCATCGGGCTCTCTGCTCAGCAGGGAGCCTGCTTCCTCCTCTCTCTCTGCCTGCCTCTCTGCCTACTTGTGATCTCTGTCTGTCAAATAAATAAATAAAATCTTAAAAAAAAATCTACATCACGACTGCAATCGACCCAAATAAGCACAAGTGCTAAAGTGATGGCTGTCAAATCACTGGTGTCAGTTTCTTTAAAAACTTATTAGTTTTAAGAGAAAAAAAAAACTTACTAGCAAACAGATTCTTGAATGGATCCTTGCTAACTCTGTGGAGTCCTACACAAGGATTACAGTTGATATTATCAAGGAGCAAAAGCTGGGGGCACCTTGGTGGCTCAGTGGGTTAAAACCTCTGCCTTTGGCTTGGGTCATGATCCCAGGGTCCTGGGATCGAGCCCCACATCGGGATCTCTGCTCACGGAGCGCCTGCTTCCTCCTCTCTCTCCCTGCCTGCCTCTCTTGCCTACTTGTAATCTCTGTCTGCCAAATAAATAAATAAAAATCTTTAAAAAAAGGCTAAATGAATAGATTTCTTAGAGTTTAATGTTAAACAGGTTATGATATTAAGCTATAATTCTAATCTGTGGTTTTTTTATCTTAAACCTCTGATATGACAACTTCTCCATATAACCCTTTTACTTAGTTAAAAAATAATTTTAGTCAAATGTCCAATTTAAATATTAAGCTCTGATTTGTTTCCACCATGTTTACTTTAACTTATTCCAGATTTTACATTGACCGTTTGCTCTACTACGATGTTTCCTTCTCTCTTCCAAAAAAACAGTTGTGTGAAGGAGGAATTTTTATTTTATTTTTTTTATGCCAGCAATAACTGATTAAAAAAGATTTGGGCCCAGTCTGGTTTTTATACCCAAACATTTGAGGACATCTTGTATCAGTAGTCAGTGTTAACAGAGGTTCCCCCGCTTTTTTGTGCCTTGAGGCCATACTCACTCATATGGAAAGCCATATTAGCTGTAAAGAATTTTTCTTCCCTCTAGCTCCCTCCTCCTATAATAGCTTTTTGACAACAGATTTTTATCTTTCTTTGTGTGAAGATCTCAGATGGATCAACTTTACTTTTTTTTCAATGTGAAACGAACATGACACAGGGATTTGCCCTTTGTGCAACAACAGGACCTGAGAGAGCACACAGGACTGTGAAGTCTGCAGCGCATGAAATTAAAATTTTCCCACTGATACAATAACCTCCACTGAACTAATGATACAATGCTACAATCTTAGCATAAGACCTTCTGGTCTGACTAAAAGTCATTGCCATGTGACCTACATGTGCACCTCAGTAGAAACATTTTGCTGCTCACAAAAATATGTATATCCAAAGGGAGAAGATAAAAGAACTGGGGCAAGCTGTGATGAAGCATAAACTTCTGGAAGGGGACAGTTCTGGAAAAGCTGCTCAGCTCCAGCAGCACCTGAAGGAGAGCGGAGGGAACATGCAGTCCTGGCAGAGGGTGGCTCATGGCGATTGGCACAGCAATCTTGCAGTCTCCTAACTCCTGTGGTCCAGAGTGGCTGGGATTCCGGGAGTTTCAGGGCCAGGGCCAGTTCTGCCACTATTTAAGCTTGTTCCTGTGTAAATCAGTGGTTTATGTTACAGTTAGGATCCGCCCCTGAGATGATGCCATACCTCAGCTTTTACCAGAATCTGGTTCTTCTACTACCAGTCCACTTCTTCCCAAAACCTAGAAGACAGGAGTTTACAGGCAGTGGGCTGTATCAGCTGGTCTACAGACAAGTTTTATTTTAGGAGCAGCATATTTCTCAGACCTGAGCTGAGACTGTGAAGGCAGCAGACATGGGGCTGAGAAGTCACTAACTGAGGATTCTCCTCTGAGCTAGCTGGCACAGTACTTCCAGCTACCCAAGCAGGAGGGAACCACTTCATTCATGGAGAACATTCAGAAGCATCCTAATGGAAGTCCACACAGAATGCTATTTGTGGTAAATAGTCCAATCTGCATCTGGTAGGGTAGGTGTCCCAAGGCAAGATACTTTTAGGTTTCATCAGGTCACACCAAGAACTAAGTATATGAATGTGGGGACTTCTGATGGGCAGACTTCTTCCAGGGAGTAGGGAAGAGACTGCCTTCAACAAGAAATAAGTTTAATATCCTTCCCCTCAGCATGGACTGGCATGGTGTTCCAGCTCTAGCTTTCAACCTGACTCTTCAAAGTGCCTGCTCAGGGTTATTCAGAGCCCTAGAAAGAAGAAAAATCCCCAAGGGACAACTTGTTTGCATCTTTTAATTTATCTAATGCATAACATTTATAAAATAATCCCACTGGCTAGGCATGCATTTTATCGTACTTTCCTTATACATTACTATTATTAAACATAAACATTTGTCCAGAATATTTTTAAACTGTCGAAATTTAGAAAGGACAAATTCTTCATGTATGTTAAGAAACACAAGTGGATATAAGACTTTTATGAGATGTGCAATTGTATATAAGGTTTGTTAGCTTTCTAGCTTGCTGTCCTCTTATTAGGTTGGGGCCTTTCTTCTAGGCTCTAAAAATGGGCTCTGGTTTTCCGTGGCCCATGTCCTGTGACAGGGTATTAAGCAGGGTCCCTATTCTAACACAAACCACAACACATCTCAGAATACCCCAGCTCTCCCAAAGAAAGAAACAGCTTCTCATATGTAAAACAATAATCACTGTGCCCTTGCCTGCCAAAAGACTTACACTCCAACCAAGATGGATTCTCACTCTCAGTAAGAGTCTTACTTTAGTATGCACCCATGAAAGAAAAAAATCAGTGAAAGTCTTGATAAGGAAATACGTAATGTACTGGGCAATTACTCTAGAGCTTCAAGATCAACTTGGAATCTTCCTTCTTTGGATAATATTAGGATTTATACACCAAATGGCTTACTGAAATTCTCTAAAAGGTAAATTAGGAAGGATGCTTGGTGTGATGATGGATCCAGAACTCCTAAGACTAATGAAAATAACAATATTCATGTGCTTCCCTTTACTCTTTCCAAAGAATTTTCATATATATTCATCTCTTAATTTTTGTGGTTAAACTCATAAAAATTGCAGAAAATACAAAATGTTAAAATAAATTTCTCCATAAGAAGTAAAGAAAAGTATGGGGCGCCTGGGTGGCTCAGTGGGTTAAGCCTTTGCCTTTGGCTCGGGTCATGATCTCAGGGTCCTTGGATTGAGTCCTGCATTGGACTCTCTGCTCAGGGGGGAGCCTGCTTCCTCCTCTCTCTTTCTGCCTGCCTCTCTGACTACTTGTGATCTTTGTCCGTCAAATAAATAAATAAAATCTTTAAAGAAATTATAAAAGAAAAGAAATAAAGAAAAGTAGGCTGGGGGGATCATATTCCATTAATATAAAAAGCAAATACTTTATGGGGAAAATATAAAAGGTGTTAAATATCAAAACCACAATGAGGGATCACTTTATACCTGTTAGAATGGCTAAAATACAAAAGATAAGAAATAACAAGTATTGGAAGGATGCGGAGAAAAGGAATGCTTGTATACTGTTGGTGGGAATGCAAATTCATGCAGCCAATGTGGAAAATAGCATGGAGGGTCCTCAAAAAAATTACAAATATAAATATCACATGATTCAATAATTTCACTACTGGCTATTTACTCAAAATGAAAACACCAATTTGAAAAGATACATGCACCCCTTTGTTTATTACAACATTATTTACAATAGCCAAGATAAGGAAGCAGCTGTCTACTGCTAGGGGAATGTATATAAAAGATGTGGTGGGTATACACACATACACACACACACACACACACAGGAATATTCTGCATCCAAAAAGGGGTGAGATCTTGCCACTTGCAACACTATAGGAACTACTGGGTATTATGCTAAGTGATACAAGTCAGACTAAATTAAATACCATATGACTCATATGTGCAATCTAAAAAACAAATGAATAAACAAACAAAAAGCAGAATCCGACCTATAAATACAGAGAACACACTGATGGTTGTCAGGGGAGGGGGAGCGGTGGTAGAAGGATGGACAAAATGGGTGAAAGAGAGTAGGAGATACAGGTTTCCAGGTATGAACTGAGTTAAGTCACAGGAATAAAAGGTTCACTATAAGAAATATACATGATATTGTGATAGTGATCTATAGTGACAGATGGTAGCTACACTTGTGATGAGGATAGCATAATATACAGAGAAATTGATTATGTTGTACACCTGAAATACTGTGTATAAACTATACTCAAATAAAAAAGTGTTAAACATATTTAAAGTGGTGTGTATATATATAATATATTTAAATATATAAACAGTATATAAAGAGATCCAGCTGAGCTAAGATGCATTAGCCAGTGACCATTAACTACATTATTGTCTGTCTTTTCCGTTATAAGTATAAGGTCTTTGATTTACTCAGTGGCGATTTTGGAACTCTCATGTACAATCCTGACCATTCTTTTCCTAAGGCAGAGCAGGTAGCTTATACTAAGATATGGCCACCTCTTTCCAGGTGGCTAATGACCTCAATTTGGACTTCGAGGTTGTTAACTTTTTTCTTGTTTTCCTCTGGGCATCCTCCTGAAAGTAAGATCTGATGTTTTCCAGACATGGTTTCATTTAAACATTAAAAAGGAAAAACCCTCAGTAAACACATGTTCACATAGCATAATCTCCAGAAATGTAAATTGCATCCAGTCTCCTTCAACTAGGAAGGTCAGAGATACCCATATAATTGCTTTGCACCATGCTGTGAATGATGGGTACCACGTTTATCTATTTAATGTTTCCAAACTACTGGCTAGCACAAAACCCAAAGGTTTTGAAGGGATATTTAAAACATGTTATTCTGAAATCACTTATTTGTTTTTGAAAATGTTTATTTCTCATTTTATTTTCAAAATGTATTAACTACTCTGAAATCAAGAGGAAGATGCATATGATTTCATTTTGCTTTTGTCTCTAAACAAAGGGTAAGGCTCAGCCTGAGATGGAAGGTCAAGGGACTCTGTCAAGGTTTTGCTGCTAGTTAGTTGTAGAGGCTGGATGAATCCGAATCCAGATCCAAAGATCTTTAATACCTTTAATACCTATGCCCCTTCCTCTAAGCCATGCTGCCTGTCTGCATGAAAGGATTTTAACTTGATGAAACCAGAATGACAAAGTAGCCACAGTCCAAAGCAGAGGCTTAGAAGTTGTATGCTATGGCTGAACACAAGCAAAGGAATAGCTTTTGTGAAGAGACCCATGGGACACTGTCCAAGCAATCAAGTCCCAATGTAAAGAACATGTTGAAACCACTCACAATGGAGAATCTGCTCCTTGAAAACCTCCTAAAAAACTAGACATCTTTCAATCCTTACAAAAAAGGAACACCTTAAAGTCGATGAAAATACAAGGAAATTCTGGGAAGTAAAAGAAGCACAATTAAATGTATAAGCAGGGCACCAACCCATGGTCCTTTTGCAGATGTGAAGAAGACCTAATGGAAAATAACTGTCTACAGGAATGCCATGAACTGGAAAACTGAAAAGGAAATGTTTACTTTGTGATCATTCATTCATTCTTATTGAATGTCTGTTATGTGCCAGGCCTTCTCCTAGGACAAGGATAGAGCAATGAATATAATAAATGAAATCCTTGCACTGGAGTGTCTGGGTGGCTTGGTCCACTGAGCGTTTGATTATTGATTCTGGCTTAGGTCGTAGTCTCAGGGTAGTGAGTTTGAGCCCCCCCCATGGCTCCCTACTCAGCGGGGAGTTGGCATCTCTCCTTCTCCCACAGAGAAAGGAGTGAACACTGACTGAGTGCACACTATGGCCCAGCACCAAATTAGGGTGCTTATCTAACCAAATTAACTTTGCTTACCTAAAGTTAATACTCTGAGCAAATTTTCCAGGTAATTACTAAAATTCTTCTTTTCATCCGAGAAGTCATGCTTAGAGAGGTAAAATAAAAGGCATGTTTGCAAACATGTTTGCATAGTGGAAATGAAAAAATACAACCCTGTTGTCAACTTCTTAGATGAACCTAATCCTATTCCCAACCTTCTGTCAGGGAACACACATAGAGTTTGGAATTACAATAGCAAGGTCCAGATCCTAGCTCCTTATTGCTTGTGTGATCTCAGGAAGTTCCACAATGACAACTACTATTTAGTGATACACAGGGAGTGTGCCAAGTACTCTATGTAAACTGTTTTGCTTAATTATCACAACAGGCCTATGAGGAGATAGTATTATCCCCATCTTATAGATTAAATTAAATGATTTGTTCAAAGCCATTCAAACCTAGGTCTATAAACCCAGGTGTTATAATTATTACACCTGAGCTCTAGACTGTTCTATAATTGCCTTGTTGAGCTTTATTTTCTCATGATTCTGAGGATTATGTCAGGTGACATATATAAAGGAACTTTAGAAAAGCATCGAACTGCCTAGAACACTAAGTGACTCTCAACAAATGTTTCTTAACATTGAAGTTCAGGGAATTTGGTGACCTTGGAGCAAACGAACGACTCTAAAACAGCAGTTCATGAGGATAAACACTGTGAAATGATAACGGGAACTGGCAATGCTGAACAGATGTCAGTAATCATACCACTTTTTAGTGTTCAGTACCCTGGAGGAGACACACCAAGGAAGCATAATCCTCACCTATTGCTGGCTCGACAAAGAAATAACATATTTATGTCATATGTTCCAAGGTGAACCTTAGGGTATTTGGAAATACTTGAAACTGTAGAGTAAAAAATTTTGAAATGGGTTTACCTCCTATTAATATGTGCCCTTTGTTTTCTTTTTAAATATTGTTTTAAAAATTATGTAAGTAATACATCACTGTAGAATATCTGGAAAATATAGAAAACTGTAACACTGAAGGAGCTCTTACAACTCCTTCATCCAGAACTTAGAATTCCTGAAACCAAGGGACCCGAATTCTAACTGACTAGTAAATATCAGCTGTTTGAGTGTATATTTTTTCTGTGCAGTACTTTTTTTCTATGGTAAGAATGTCTTTTTTTTTTAAATTTTTATATGCTAAGAATGTCTTGACAAGCTTCCTCAAGCTGAATTCATTTCTTGGAATTATGTTATCTCTATTATTTCTGCGTAGCCTGTTTGTTTCTGTTTTTTAAACTTATACACAGTATAACAGTGTGTGTCAGAGGAATGGCTTTTAACAGTGGGAATTACAGTAACAACACAATATCCTGGCTTAATGAAAAGCTACATCTTTTCATCAAACACATAAGAATTTCCATGTGTTCAACTGTTCTTGGGAGTAATGCCCCTGCTGGCAGGGAATTTCAAAGTATCAACTTAAGCAAAACCCCTTTTGAATGGCTGGGCTTTTCATCCTTCTGATTAAAGATGGAAGACAGGCAAATTATACTTCATGATTTCTTTTACATATTCAACACATTCTTTTCTAAGTTTTCAGACTATTCCTTTTTACTGTCATCATTTTTTGTGTGCGTCATTTCATTAGGCTTTGTTTTTATTTTATTTACAATAGACTCAAAATGGAAATGTTACAGTAAATGCTACTCTGCGTGTTGTGGGCAAACTTACTCCGAGGGCACATAAAGCTAAAATGACAGCTCTTAGCCTTGCAGCCCACATTTTAGGAAGTCATTTCGAAAAACCTAAAAAGAAATTTTATCTAGTATTTTGCAATTGAGTTTTAGTAGTCATTATTAAAGAGAGCTTTACAATGCCATGTAATTTATATGAACATATAATTCTAAATGGACATATCTGTAGATGCCCAACACACTACCTGATATACAGCAGACATTCAATGAAGAGTGGGCAGTACTTCATTTATGGCCATCAGTCACATACTCAAGTATATAGAGGCAGTGATTCCAAGTATATAGAGACATAATTCCAAGTCCGCTATTCCAACTACCACATAAACTCAACTGGTGCCTGTGGGCTCTAATTTGGGGTTTGGAATTTTAGTGAAGCTCCCCTCTCTCTACCCTGGGAGAATGACACATTCTTGTGTGCTAGGCACAAGAGGGAATCTAGTTGAGTACATAAACCATTAGTGTGAACATACAGATGAAAAAAAAATATTGTTACAGTGAGGATTCTAGGCACAAGTGCAAGAAAATGTTGCAATCTGGTTGTTGTGCATAATGGAAACACAGCATTTCTTTCTCTTGAATGACTGCTTCTTCCTATCAAGTTATAAAAATAAACTATAACTCTTAAGGCAAGTTTGTCTCATTCCTACTCTATACCAGAATTTTATCAGCTTAGCGCCTACACCTTGACCTGAAATTCAAGTTTTAGGCACTGGTGAAGAATGAAAAAACACTAAAATCTGGGATCAGAATAACTATGTTCAGGGCCTCTTTTCTGCTTCATTACTGTGTGACCATGGACAGTTCCAGTTCCCATTTCTTCGCTGTAAAATGAGGTACTACTACTACTTATTTCAGGGTTTGGGTGCAATTTAAATAAGAAAATGCAGGTTAGAAGCATTCTGACAACCCTGAGGTACTATGCTAAGGATTGTGAACAGGTAATTATTATTTTCAGCATTATATTTTTGTTAATAGTATGATAGATATATATTGCTTAACATAGGTTTTGATACTTATGTTGCCAATCCAGAACTTTTTTGCCAGGGATAAAACAGATAATTTTTTACAATCAGGAACAGCATATTTACATGATTTTTCCTTCTACATAATCTAAATGGTTACTGGGAAATTGAGATTAGAAACTAAACAATGCTTGAACTGCCCAGACGCTAAGGCCTTGGTTGATGACCCACAAAGAACGAAGAGGAACAAATGAAGAAATGTTTGTCCCTCTTCACAGCACAGCAAATGACCAACATGACCGTTGTTCAGGGTCTTTAAGGGTTATATCATCATATCTGGTGCTAGAAGCAACTGGATTTCCATGTCAAGTTACTTTAACATGAAAATAGAGATTTTAAAAAACCCACTTAAAAAATTAAAATTGTATATATTTAAAATATGCAACATGATTTTTTGGAAGAGTTGTTCAATATTAGGAAATTATTAATGATATACATATAAAGTAAAATGATTATTACAATCAAACTAATATATCATCTTGTCATATAGTTTAAATTATATAGTTAAAAGGGTGGTGAGAACACTAGCAATCTATTCTTTTGGCAAATTTCCAATATTTAATACAGCATTATTAACTATAGCCATCATGTTGTACATTAGATTTCTAGACGTATTCATCCTACAGTATGGCAACTTTGTTCCCTTTGACCACTATCTCCTCATTTCCTCTACCGTCCTACTCCTGGTCACCACCATTCTCCTTTCTGCTTCTATGCTTTGAACTTTTTAGGTTCCACAAATAAGTGAGATCATGAAGTATTTCTGTGTCTGGCTTATTTCATTTAGCATAATGTCCTCCAGCTTAATCCATGCCATCTGTCACAAATGGCAGATCTCCTTTTTAAAGGCTGAATATTATTCCAAAGTCCATTCATCCACTGATAGGACATTTAGGTTGTTTCCATATCTTGGCTACTGTGAATAATGTTGCAGTGAACATAGGAGCACAGATATCTCTTTGTGGTACTGACTGTATTTCCTTTGAGTATATACCCAGAAGAAGATTGCTGGATCATACAATAGTTCAATTTTTAATTTTTTGAGGAACCTCCATACTGTTTTACACAATAGTTGTATCAATTTACATTCCTACCAACAGTGCACAAGGTTCCATTTTCTCCACATCCTCACCATTATGTACTTGTTATCCTCCATCATTTTGAAAACAGCCATCCTAACAGGTGTGAGGGACTATCTCATTGTAGTTTTCATGTGCATTTTCCCAATGTTTACTGATGTTGAGCATCTTTTCATATACCTGCTGGCAATTTATATGTCTTCCTTGAAAAGTTCAATATCCACTCATGACAAAAACTCTTAACAAAATATAGAAGAAAATCTCTTCAGCACAATAAAAGCCACTTATAAAAAGCCCCAGCTAACATCATAATAGGGAAAAATTGAAGGCTTGTCCTCTATGGTCTGGTACAGGGCTTGCTCCTGTCACTTCTATTACACAAAGTACTAGAAGTGCAAGCAACAGCAATAAGTAAAGAAAAAGAAATAAAAGCCATCCAGATAGTTAAGGAAGAAGTAAAATTACCTCTGTAAATGATATGATTCTATATGTAGACAACCCTACACACTCCACACACAAAGCAACAACAACAACAAGAACAACCCGGTGAGAACTAACAAATTCTGTAAAGTTCCAAGACACAAAATCAATATACAAAAATCATTTGAATCTATTTATACCAATAATGATCTAACCAAAAAGGAAATCAAGAAAAAATTCCATTTATAATAGCATCAAAAAGAATAAAATACTTGGGAATAAATTTAATCAAGGCAGTGAAAGATCTGTACACTGAAAACTATAAAACATGGATGAAAATAATTGAAGAAGACACAAATAAATGGAAAGATATCCCATCTCCATGGATTGAAAGAATTAATATTGTTAAAATAACCATACTACCCAAAGTGATGTATGGATTCAAAGCAATCCCTACCAAAATTCCACTAGCATTTTCCACAGAAATAGAAAAAACAATCACAAAATTCATAAGGAATCACAAGAGACTCTAAATAGCTACAACCTTGAGAAAAAAGAACAAGGTTGGAGGCATCACACTTCTGGACTTCATATTATATTACAAAGTTATAGTAATCCAAATAGTATGGTACTGGCCATAAAAACAGACACAAACCAATGGAACATAATCAAGAACCCCCCCCCCCAAAAAAGCATAAATGATCAATGAATTTTCAATAAGGGCACCACGAATATACAATTGGGAAAGGACAATCTCATCAATAAATGGTTCTGGGAAAACTGGATATTCAGATGGAAAAGGAGGAGACTGGACTCTCACCTTTCATGATATTAAAAAAAAAAACCCTGAGAATGGATTAAATACTTAATTATAAAATCAGGAATTGTAAAATCCCTAGAAGAAAATAGAAAAAAAAAAAAGCTCCTTGATACCGGTCTTTGAAATGATTTTTTGGATAAGATACTGAAAGCTCAAGGAACAAAAGCAAAAGTAGAAACAAATGGGACTGCATCAAACTATAAAGGAAATGATCACAAACTGAAAAAAATATTTATAAACTATATATTTAGTGAGAGGTTAATATTCAAAATATATAAGGAACTCTTACAACTCAATAGCAAGTCAAAACCAAAAAAACAGTCTGAATAAAAAATAGGCAGAGGATCTAAAGAGACAGACATTCTTCCAAAGACACAGAAAAATACAGTTTTCAAGATAGAAGTTTAAGTTCTAGACTGCAGGGTACTTGGATTCCTCCAGCCTGGATTAGTGTAATGTGGTCCCAGTTTTCCAATATTCTGAGCGTGGTCCCTCAGTCTCAACCTCAATGAATAGCAAGTCTCTATAAGCTTCAGATCTGCCGTACACAAACAGTTGTCTGTGAGCATGATGGCACAAGCATGTGCATATGGAGAGCTCCTCAAATTATAAACTTACAGCAAAGTTTTCAGGACAATTAAGCATATAGTTTGACAGCAAAGGACCACAGTCTTTAAAAAAAGATCAAATCAAGTTATTTTTTAGGCTATTTTTAAAAAAGCCCCCAAATAAGCTATTAAATCTTTAAAAATACATACTTATATATTTTCTTACCTCCCTCAACAAAAAGCAAGCTCCACAAAATCACCTCTCCAACATGTCTAAAACACCAACAAAATGAAAGAAAACAAAAATTTTCAACTTTGGGGGTGCTTGGGTGGCTCAGGTGGTTAAGTGTATGACTCTTGGCTTCTGGTTGCGTCTTGATCTCATGGGTCATGCGATCGAGCCCTGTGTCAGGCTCTGCGCTTGGGGCAGGGGTGGGAGGATTCTGCTTGGGATTCTCTCCCTCTGCCCCTCCACATGCATGTGAACACATGCCCTCTCTAAAAAAAGCAAAATTTCCAACTCTGCATTGTGGTGAAAAACCTTTTTGAAAAAAGCTAGTGTAGAGAGGTGAGCAGTACTACCCAGAAATAGGCCAACTATATCTCCAGTTCCTCAAATTCAGTAATTTGGTATGATCTGCTTTTCTCTCTTCACATCACACACACACACACACACACACACACACACACACACGAGGGCAAGAGTACCAGCATTAACTCTCATACATCAGGAGACAACAGAGAGAAGAAGCCTTAGTAACATTTTACTTCAGGGACTCCGAACATAATCCTGGTGCCGCAGGCCTGGTATTTGCCTCTGTTTATCAGTTTGGAACAATTACCACTGAGCTGTCATATGACTGGAAGATAGAAACTTTACTGGTATTTTAAAAAGTGACAAGATTTCTGTTTCAGTGAACAGTCCCAGAAGATACTGTCTTCATTTTAATATAAAATGTTTTAGATCTCCAAACCCAGATAGAAAAAGATCCCCACATATAAAGGATATACAGCTGTACTATACTTTTTCTCCCCAAATTTGAAATAAAAGATTTGAAGATCCAAAGCTACATTAATGCAAGTATCGGTCTGTTGCAAGTATACTTTTTGATTAAATTGGCATACATCAAGTACAATTAGAAAGGTTATTTATAACGAAGAAATACATAATTCTGCATCTTAATGGGAATGACAATTACAGATGATGGTTGCTAATTAACATTACTTCTTTTGCTTTGGGTGTCAGATATTTCCTGTATGATCTTTATTGCTGGCAATGGACATACCTAATTCTGGAAGGTACAAAAGGGCTAATTATCAGTAACAGCTGTGCTCATAACAAATTAACTGGTAACCTGACCAGTTCTGGTTTCACCTTGGAGACCAGAGGATCCAGTAGAATCTGTAAACTCTGACCCAGCATCCTGGCAGGAGAAGTATTTGTTGAACTTTCCGCTCAAAGGTGCACCTCCTCACCAGGTGTTCAGAATGACAGGGAGAAAAGCCCCAGGTGATGAGAGTTTGGGAGGCATTGCCTGTTTCAGGCAAGCAGAAATGCATGGCCCTGTTTGGTTCAGCGGCTCCATCCTCTTATGCCAACGTGACCATTGTGGTTTCTCTCTTGGACAGCTCAGGGGTGTGTGATCAATGCTGGAGGCCAGAAGTGAATGAAGAGAAAGAAGCACTGCAGCACTCAGCACAGAAAATTATAAAGCCCTCTTTGCTTGTGCTGTAAATTACCTATTTATTTTGTTAGCATGAGATAGATGAATATTTCTACATATAAAGGTGCCCAGCTAAAATCAGGATAAGTGATATTAATGGCCTATGGTCAGTATTATTGAACCTCCAAAGCAATAAACTTTATGAGTCAATAAATATTACATTTGCAACATAGTTAACATTCCTTTACTGTCTCTAGCACTTATTACACATTGTAACCGCAAGTCTACAATACATTATTCATATTTGGGGTGTCACCAAGTGATGGATTGCTGTGGGAGAGGCTGTCCTTTAAATAAATCAACAAATAAAAATGCAAATGTTAACATTTTCAGCCACAACTTTTCCCATCTTGAATGGGGAATGAAAATTTCACATTATATTGACAGGCAGCAGAGAGAACAATTAACAGCCCACATTGCGAATGAGAAAGATGACTTTGCCACGCCTGGTTTTATCAACGGCATGTGGGACAATATGGGACTCTTCAAGGTGTTAACGCTTTTCAGAGAACAAAGGAAAACCTATTTCCCACCACCATCTGTCCCACTTCCATCCTGTTTTCCAAGTTTGGAAAATTCTGGGAATATAAGGTGGATAGGCTTTTACTCTTTTTAGTACATTCAAAGGTTTGTTGGGATGAAGAATAAACAGAGTTCCGTCTTGCATTAAGAGTTTGCATGTAAGTGAAAAGTAGTCTATAAAAAATGCCTTTTCTATACTTTGAAATAAAAATAATTCAAATAATCCTGATTCTGAAATCTGGAGAGCAACCACTGTGACCTCCTGGTAACTGATTTTCATAGTACTGCATCTTTTTTTTCAACTCTGCACTTTGTATAATAAACCTATAATATGCCATCATGCACTTCTAAGGATGAAATCCAGTGTGTTACACATTGTTTTATTTAGCCAAGTACTCATTATTTATGAAACCTCTGCGAATCTATATTTAGCTGATTTGTGGTATTAAGAACTAACTGATACAGAATCTCTTTTTTAAGGTCCATAAATATGAGTCTTCACAGCAATTCTAACATGGGCTTGTAAAACTGTATGAAGTTGATATGGTCCATTCAGAAAATGTGTGCTGAGAATGTTCTACAAAACTCTTACTGGGGAAACATTTTATTCTTTTTCATGCTTCTTTCTAAACTGAAATGCAATCATCAAAAACACATTAAAGTAGTGTTAAAGAGCTCACCTTAATCTTCAATAGGAAAATTCACTAATACTGAAAAGCTAGATCATTTCTCCTCTTTACCCATAACTTCTCCAGAGGAAGCCCTCAAGGTGACTGGGATGGATCCTCTTTGAGCACAAGCATTCAGCCACAATGCCGAGTGGTCCAAGGAGGAACCCCCCCCCCACCCTCAACATTTCAGAACTGACAGCTCAATGTGGGTACGTGGAAAATGCTAATAAGGGCAGCATTAAAAATAAAAGAAAGGGGTAATGGACAAAGAACGTGGTAAACTAGATAAATTTTTTTTTTTTGGCTCCTTCAAAATAAGGAGGTTGTCACTGTCAACTAATATAGTATTTAAGATAATGGGCTTTGGAGTCTGAAAAGCTAGTTCTACGTCTTATTAGCTATGTGACCTTAGGCCAGTCACTCAATCTCTTAGTTTCCTAATTTTGGAAATGAGAATGATAGTAGTACCAGATCCTAAGGCTCTGATGAAGATGAAATCAGACAGTCCATACAAGGGTGGACACATAGTAGGTGCCTAATAGATGGCAGTGATTACTATCCTCTGTGTTAGGGTTATTTCCCAAAAGTTCTTTATAATTAAAATTAAGTCTTGAAATCTACATTCATCTGATAAGATGCTGGGAATTTAAGTGCTCAAACAAGCACATTCCCAAGGAAGCTGAAACTAAGCCCATTTGGTGTTGCTGTTTATAGAATCAACCTTAAATGCATAATAGGTGGGTGGCTTATTGGATGTGAAAACATTTTAATAATGTATTTCTTTTCCTGACTCCAGAAAAGGCTGAGCAAATTCTTAACTCTTCAAATGTCTCTGGTATCCATAAACATTGACAGTTCTTTAAAACTAATACAAAACCCGCCATAATTTTCAGAATCAATGAATTCAATTAGTTAAACGTAAAGTCCAAGTGTATAACAATTCTGAGACAAACTGGGAAAGACCTGCTATGAAGCACATTTTCTGATGAAAGATAGGATTAGCTTTGTGTTTTTCTGGAAATCCTTGCCAATTACCAGTTTCAATTAAGGTGAGCCATGTGTAAAGGAAAGAGCACCATGCGATCAACCTGGCCAAATCTAGATGCTTCCAAATAAGGCCTCTCTCTTGAGTAACAGCTCTTATGAATTGTCAAGACTTTTCCACTCCTTATTAAATGACTCCCTGCCCCCCAAAAGGCTCTTTTTTTTTTTTTTTTTTTTTTTTGACAGACAGAGACCACAAGTAGGCAAGAGAGGCAGGCAGGGAGAGAGAGGAGGAAGCAGGCTCTCCGAGGAGCAGAGAGCCCGATGTGGGGCTCGATCCCAGGACCCTGGGATCATGACCTGAGCCGAAGGCAGAGGCTTTAACCCACTGAGCCACCCAGGCGCCCCCCCCAAAAGGCTCTTACCTAGAGAATGTTAAACCAAAGAGTCCCTGAGGCTTACCGAGAAGTGTCGTGCTGCAGTGCTGATGAGCTTGTGATTCCAAGCTCCTTTTGGCTTCCTATAGTCATAGGAGATGTGGATGCATCTTTTCTAACTCCTGCCACTGTTCCTGTATGAACAATAAAAGGAATTAATTTGGGCATTCAATAAAAGGAAATGGAAAAGCCCATTCTGAGCAATATATTAGACATTCCAAAATCCCTAAGCTTTAAAAGTAAGCTATTTTTTTCCCTCTGAAATGAAACAATGGCAGATGGGAAACTCAGTGGGTTGTTTTGATTTTGTAAAATCAGAGATCCACAGTATCTTGTTTAAAAAAAGTACCTCAGTGCAATAACAGACTGGCTACTGATTTTGTTTTTAAACCTGATGGCCTGTCATCTTCCTGCTGGTTTGAGTTTACCGTGAAAATGACCAAGAGGGTAGATTGCTTTATTTTGTTCCCTTTAACCATTCTAAGAAAACATCTTTCATCTCTCTGAGTCCAGCACTTTGTACCTCTAAACTCCCCAAGTTAAACTGCTCTTACCCCTAAAACTTTCAAGGCAGACATAAATCTTAAATGCTTCTTTCAAAGATCTGTACACTGGGCTAAAACAAGTGTTTGATTGGAAAAGATGTTCACCTAACCATTCCAGGGCTGATTTGGTCTCTGTTCCTTTCTAACAAGCAATGTTCAGTTAATAATTATTTTTCTCCTCTGGAGTGCTAAATAAGATGGCATGGGCAGAAAGATTTTTTGTTTTTGTTTGTTTTCTAATTATTATTTCTAATAACAATAATTTTCTCCTTCTCCTCTTCCTTCCTAATATTATTTCCCAAACAACACAAAACATCCCTGTCTTTTTCTTGCAAGACTGTAAGAATCTCACCCACAATTTTCTTCTGGTTCCTGGAAAACTACAGCCCAGGCTGCTTTAAGAAATTATTTGGGAAGATTTACTCTTTCTTCGAGGAAAGTGCAACTATTCAAGTAACATGAAGACAGCTTTGGTGTGTTGCAAATACCAGACCCTCAAATGCCAAGAATATAGTATTCTATATTCTGGGAATGGTACCCTTTCTCAGGGTTACCAGAGAAAAATCAGGCCCAAAGAAAGCAAGAGTCTTCTATGTGCAGAGATGAGCATCAAAACAGTGACTATGATCCTTGGTATTCAAAAGCTATACTCAACACTGGCTGTTCTCTATTATGTGTAGCTGTAAAAGACTAGCCACCTAAATGCACAATTCAGTCTTCTTTGTATACACAAACCCGTGGGACCCTGAACCCATACCAGTATATTTTCATACTAGACACAAACTCCATCAGTACATGCAGTGTACCAATCAGTAAATATTTACCAAGTACCTAATGATCGGCAAGGGCTGGTGTCAGGATTAAGCTCAGAGTTAGTTTAGGGGAGGGTAAGAAGATGGGAGAGGAAGAACATGAGATACTCTGAACAACCTGGTAAAGAATCACAAATAAGCCAAGGCAGTATAAGGTGACAACAGCTAATAGATATGGTATGCTTAGTAGGTGCCTGGTACTGTTCTAGGCCTCTGCCATATACCATTTATCTTTTTTTTAAAACAGCTTCATTACAATTTGAATACCATAAAATTTAACCATCTTACACTTACCAGCTTGATAAATAGTAGTAAATTTATATAGCTTATGAAAGCATGACCATAGTCTGCTTGAGATCCTTTCCCTCACCCCTCCCTCTGTTCCTCCTCTGTGTGCACGCTCTCCCTCTCAAATAAATAATCTTAAAAAATTTTCATGGGATTGACTTATTTCTTTTTACAATCTGATTTTAGAATATTTCCTCACTCCCCAAAGTTCCTGTTTTGTTCCTATCCCTCCTCTAGTTCTCTCTCTCTAGTTTTGCTATTTCTAGAAATTAGCTCTATTTACTCTCATAAAACCCCTCTGCAATAGATATTATTTTTACATCTAATTTACAGATAGGTAAAATAAGCCATAGGGGACTTATATGACCTGCCCAAGGTCACAAAGCTAGTTAAGTGATGGAGACAATATTCATGTCCAGATAATCTGATCTCAGAGTTCTACTTTTAGGTTATTCCCCTGTAATAAACAGTACAAGTCTGAGAAATTAAGAAGTGGGAGAGATCATGTATGGCTGTAGGATTAAAGAAGATTTAATGCAGGAGGTGGCATTTTGATAGGAAGGAATAAGGAGCATGGAATTAGCAAAAGTATTCAATTAAAAACTCTGAGGCTAAATATTTAATATATTCAGGAAATATTTATTGAGCATCATTATGTCCTTGTACCTTGCTAATCACTTTAAATCACTTTACATGCAGTATCTCATTATTCCTTCCAACAGTCCTTAAATTATATTATTGTCTTCATTTTATAGATAAGGAAGTAGAAACTGAAAGGTCAAGCAGCATGTCCAGTATCACACAGCTAGTAAGAACGAGGCTGGGTTTTGACTTTGTATTGCAAACTAATCTTAAACACTGCGCTAGTTGGCCTCAAAAATAAAACACAGCAGCAACGAACACAATTAAAAAAACCAAACTGGTGTTTGGAGAGATTACTTCTGTGGCAGACCTTGGAATAGAGTGGGACAGAGAGAACAGAGGCAGGTGAAGCAGCTCATTACTACTACAACTGTCTAGGTAGAGTCCTGGGTGGTGTGAGGGGAAATTAAAATGTGTAAACAGGAGTAGAAACAACTGAGAGGGACTTGTGGGTAAGGTGAGGGAAGAAGATATGCCTGGTGAAAGAATATAATTATCTCTGCAATCACTATTATAGAAGACTTGAACATTAGTCTTATTTATTCTGTTTTGATCCTTCTATCAAAAGGTTAGTTGGGATAACTGACATTTGATGAGGACAACTTAAAAGAAGGAATTGTAACAGAGGGTCCAGGGACTCCTATGGAATCCATGGATATACTTCATGAACGTGTGACTCCCTCATAATTGCAGGCACAGTGATGTGTGTATGTGTGCCCATTACTCTTTAAGGAAAGGGGCCATAGCTTTTGTCAAATTCTAAAAAGGCATGAGGCCCCCAAAAAGTTGAAAATGATTGGTCTAAGACATAAGACAAGCTTACTCCTTTTTCTTAATTCTTTAAGTGCTATTCCTTATTAAGTTTCTGGGAAGTTACATATCAGCTTTTAATTATACTCATTTCTTCTACAAAATTTGATTTCATATTAAGTATACCAACAGTTACATACAGTTATGCATATTCATGAAACTACATACCTGTTTATACACACACACATACACACACACACACAAAGACAACATATGCATTTTAAAAATAAAAGTGCACATGGCGCCTGGGTGGCTCAGTTGGTTTAGCATCTGACTCTTGGTTTCAGCTCAGCTAATGATCTCAGGGTTTGGGATCGAGCCCCACGTCAGCCGCTGGAAAACTAGTAGATGTTATATGCTCAGTGGCTGGAAAACTAGTAGATGTTTTATGTGCCATTTCAGGCCTATCCTATAAAAACCTTCCACGTGTACTCTATACCTTCGTACTTCTTGCTGACCTGTTGTGGCAGGGCCACTTAGTAAATATACTAGCTTTGTGGGCCATTGAGCTTCTGTTGTAACTATTCAACTCTGTTATTGTAGTATGAAAGCATCCACAGACAATACATAAAAAGTGGAAATCTCTGTATTCTAATAAAGCTTTATTTACAAAAATAAGCAGTGGACGAGATTTGGCCATGAACAAAGTTTGCTAACCTCTATACTCAAGGTGATCTTGGAAGAAACTTCTTGTTTCTTAAGCCGTTGATATTTTTTCTATTTGTTACCGTATTTTAACCTAGCCAACTAAATATAGCTGCTATGAACATATTTGTAAGTTAATTATTATGTGTATGAGATTCTCTCTAGTATATATATTTAGAAATGGAATCTCTTGGATATGGGGTATTTGTTCTTCATCTTCAATAAATAATGCAAAACTGTTTTCCCAAGTGGTTGTATAAATTTACACTCTGATCAGCAGACAAGCATTCCTGGTGCTTTAGTTTTGCTAACACAAGAATGATAATGAAAATACAACTTATCATATTTTTTGGGAGGCAGCTAAAAACAATGCTTAGAGAGAAATTTACAGTTTTACATACTTATATTAGAAAAGAAGAAAGATTTAAAATCATTGATCTCAGTTTTCAATTTAAGAAGCTAGGGAAAAAAGAGCTGATTAAACCCAAATTAGTATAAAGTAAGTACTAAAAATATGAACAAGAATCAATGGAATAGAAAACAAGCACATAATAGACAAAAATCAACAAAAAGCAAAGGTTGTTTTTTTTTCTTTAAAAAGCCAGTAAAATTGATTACCCCCTAGCAAAGCTGATCAAGAGAGAAAATTAAAAATTACCAATATCAGGAATGAAAGAGGGATATCACTACAGATGTTAAGTGCATTAAAGAAAAGGCATGTTGGGAACAATTTTAAGCCAATAAAATCAACAACTTAGATGAAATGAGTGAATCCTATGAAAAGCAAAACTTAGCAAAATTAAACACAAAAAGAAATGACAAATCTGAGTAGTCCAATATCTGTTAAAGAAAAATAAAATCCAAAGTAAGAAAACCCATACACACACATACCATCACCATCAACGCTAACAACAAAAGCAATAACTCCAAGCCAGATGTTTCAGTGGTGGATTCCATAAAACATGTAAGGAAGAAACAATACCAATCTTACACAACCTCCTTCAGAATACAGAGGAAAGGGAAAATACTACCTCATTTATTTTTTTAAAATTGTGGTAAAATACACATTTGCCATTTTAACCATTTTAATGTGTATAGTTTGTTGGTATTAGGTCCATTCACAATGTTGTGCAACCATCACACTACCTAGTTCCAGACCTTTTTTATCACTTCAGACAAAAGCCCTGTAACAATGAAGCAGTCATTCTCCATTTTCTTCTCTAAGTTCCTGGGGACCATAAATCTGCTTTGCCTGTTTTGGATATTTCATATCAGTAAAATCATTCAACATATGGCCTTTTGTGTCTTGCTTCTCTCAATTAGCATAATTTTTTCTTTTCTTTTTCAATTTTAAGTAGGCTCCATGCCCAGCAATGGAGTCTAATGCAGGGCTTGAACTCATGACCCTGAGATCAAGAGTTGCATGCTCTGTGGACTGCCAGCCAGGCGTGCTTCCCCTTCATTCTACTGATATGTGATATACTGCACAAGTTGGTTTTTGTGTGTTGAACTACCTTTGCATTCCTGAGCTAAATCCCACTTGGTATGTATTCTTTTAATACGCTGCTGCATCCAGTTTTATTAGTATTTTATTGAGGAGATTTTAATCTATATTCACAAGTGATATTGAAGTTTAGTCTTCTTTTCTTATAATGTCTTTATCTGGCTTTGGCATCAGAGTGAGGCCTGGAATAAGTGAAGAAGTGTTTTTGGGGAAGAGTTCCAGAAGGATTCATGTTAATTCTTTAAATATTTGGTAGAATTCACCAGAGAAGCCATCTGCTTCAAGTCCTAGGCTTGTCTTTTTTGGGGGGTTTTTGATTGATGACTTAATCACTTCACTTGTTTGGGCCTATTCAGATTTCCTATCTTTCTTAAGTCAGTTTTGGTAGTTTGTGAGTTTTTTAGGAATTCATCCATTTCATCTATGGTTGTCTAATTTGTTGGCTTTCGATGTGTCTATTGTTTGGCTCAACTATGACTTTTTTACGTCAGGCAGCAGTGGTGTGTTCATTTGGTTTTTAATGTTTACAAGCAATGTCCTACGTGTAGTTGCTTCTCTGTCCTGAGAGAGGTCAGGCTTAGGAAAAACCCTGTGTGAATCGTTTAGGGAATAGACAGGTGAAAAGAGACAAACACAATTCCTTGAGAACAAGATCTATTCTGCTTTCTCTGGGACCAGATGCTCATACTTGGAACTCAGGATGCCATCTTCAAGAATACTGCTATACAAGGGTTGGGGATGGGAACAAGGCTAACTTAAAATTCCACAAAGTTCTCCTTCTATGTTTCTGTGGCTTTTTTGCTGGCTAAGCATTTGTTTGATTTTTATTAATCTTTCACTATCTTTCAGAGTTCTGATAAGGCTGATTCTGGCAGTTTTGCCAGTATTTTCAGTATTTCTGGGAGTTGAAGGTGGTAGGGGGAGCACTTCTGGAAGTCTCTACTCTGCCATTTTTGCTGACATCCTGACTTATTTACGACACAGCATAATCTGTTACCAAACCCTGACAAGGTCATTACCAAAGAGATATTACACACCAATATCTCCCAATCAGTGTAATTCATCAAATTAACAGAATAAAAAAAAGAAAATGCATGGTCATCTCAACAGGTACACAAAAAAGACCTGATGAAATTCAACACTCATTATGATAAAGACGTTCAGCAAATGAGGAGGGAACTTTCTTAACCTGATAAAGAGCATTTACAAAAAACTTACAGCTAAAATCATACTAAATGGTGGGAACTGCTTTCCCTATGAGATCTGGGCTTCCTTATGGAAGTTCACTTTTACCATTTTATTCTACATTGTAATAGAAGTTCTAGGCAGTATAATAAGATAAGAAAAATATATAAAAAGCATAAAGACTGGGGAAAAAGTAGTTGTTATGGACTGAATTGTGCTCCCTGACCCTGCCCAAATTCATGTGTTGAAGTCCTAACTTTCACTATACCTCAGAATGTGACTGTATTTGGAGATAGGACCTTTAAAGATGTAATTAAGGCTAAATGAGGTCATACAGATGGCTTTTAGTCCAATATGATCCTTTGTCTCTAAAGAAGAGAGAGACAGGGAGCGCCTAGGTGGCTCAATCCCTTAAGCAGTGGACTCTTGGTTTTGGCTTTGGTCAGGGTTGTGGGATCGTGCCCCACATTGAGGTTGGAGCTCAGTGAAGAGTCTGCCTTAGATTCTCTCTCCCTCTTCCCTCCAGCTCATGCTCTTTCTCTCAAATAAATAAATAAAATCTTAAAAATTAAAAAAAAAAAGGGCAGGGGGAGAGACACACCAGGGATGTATTCTCATAGAGAAAAGGCCATGTGAGGATACAGAAGGCAGCCATGTGCAAACACAGGAGAGGCCTTGGGAGGGAATGACTAGAAAGGAACATGAGTGAACTTTCACGAACAACAGAAAAGTACTCGATCTTAATTGTATGGGTGTATACAATTGTCAAAGTTTATCAAACTGTACATTTGAGACCTATGCAGTTTTACTGTGTGTAAATTAAATCTCAATCAGAATAAAATAAAAATCTAAAAACCGTACAGTTTTCTTGATTCTCAAGGCTGTGCTGTTTTCAAGACCGCACTCTACTGATAGCTTTTTGACACTGTAATCAATCAGCATAAAGACTCTGAAGGGACAAGTGTGTACACTTCTTAATCACTGTAGGTACTGAGGTCCAAAGGTCTAACTGATCAGATCTTTATGGCTGGGAAATGGGGCAAAGTCACAGAAAGAGAAATCTATCTGTCTATCTATCATGTTATACCAATTCATTCAAGAAATATATAATGAGTACCTACTACATGGTAAGCAATGTTGTTATGGGATGCAACAGTAAAACACAGAGTGTTCATATTCTAGTGGGAGAAGATACAAAATATAAAAAATTAGTAAATTATAAAGTATTTTGATATACTTCTATTATAGAGAATGGGAAATGTAGAGGTTCTGGTTTAAGGGAAAATATTTCATATACAGCAACTTCAACTCTTAATGCTGGTCTCTTGCATTTGAATTCCTTTTGTTTTTTAAAGATTTTATTTATTTATTTATTTGTCAGAGAGAGAGAGAGAGAGAGAGAGTGAGTGTGTGCATGCACAAGCAGGCAGAGTGGCAGGCAGAGGCAGAGAGAGAAGCAGGCCCCCTGCTGAACAAGGAGCCCGAGGCGGGACTTGATACCAGCACCCTAGGCTCATGACCTGAGCTGAAGGCAGTGGCTTAACTGACTGAGTCACCCAGGCGTCCGTTGAATTCCTTTTTTAAAAGGGACTGAGCCGGGGTGTCTGGGTGGCTCAGTGGGTTGAGCCTCTGCCTTCAGCTCAGGTCATGGTCCCGGGGTCCTGGAATCGAGCCCCGCACCAGGCTCTCTGCTTGGCGGGGAGCCTGCTTCCCCCTCTCTCTCTGCCTGCCTCTCTACCTACTTGTGATCTCTGTCTGTCAAATAAATAAATAAAATCTTTAAAAAAAAAGGGGGGGACTGAGCAGGACAATTTAATCTACATGTCTGGCTTTATGCATAGCACTATACTATTCCTTTCTTCTGTGTTCTGTTGATAAAGGCATCAACTTTTTTTTTAAAGAATTTATTTATTTATTTGACAGACAGAGATCACAAGTAGACACAGAGGCAAGCAGAAAGAGAGGAAGGGGAGCAGGCTCCCCGCTGAGCAGAGAGCCTTATGCGGGGCTTGATCCCAGGACCCTGGGATCATGACCTGAGCCGAAGGCAGAGGCTTTAACCCACTGAGCTACCCAGGCACTCCTAAAGGCATCAACTTTTAATAAATCTTTTTTAGCTCAGAGTTCTCAGAATCAGAAGTAATATCTTGTGATACCTTTTCTAATGATTAAACATACAATGATTATGATATTAATAAACAAATAAATATTCTTTTTTTAAAAAGATTTTATGTATTTGACAGAAAGAGAGATCACAAGTAGGCAGAGAGGCAGGCAAAGAGAGGGGGAGAAGCAGGCTCCCCGCTGAGCAAAGAGCCCGACGCGAAGCTCGATCTCAGGACCCTGAGATCATGACCTGAGCTGAAGGCAGAGGCTTAGCACACTGAGTCAGCCAGGTGCCCCCAAATAAGTGTTCTTTAGAGGCAAAGTGGAAATGCCTTCTAAACTTGGTACTCCAACTTGTTTATTTCTTTAACATTGTCACTTATATTAATCCATCATGGACTACAAAGAATATTCGTATCATTGCAAGCATAGGCTTATTTAGAGGAACAACTAGGAGTTTCAAGATTATCTCATTTCAGATGAATATATAATAATCCTCTTCTAGTAAGAGAAAAATGTGTTTCGGAGCCCCTCAGGGGCCATCAACCAGTGATAGCTGCTGTATATTATATAGCTGAAAAAAGCCCAAAGACAAAAATGGGGGGCATGGTCAATGCCATCAGTTAAATCCAAATTACTTTAGGTTTAGCCTCTCTTGAAGTTTTAAGAAGACTCAGAGATCCATGGAGAAGGAACAAACAGGCATAGCTCTAACGTAGCAGGGGGCTTTGGGATGGCTTTGCAGCCTCGCTTAACTGTAGAAAGAACCAAGATACCCTTCCATGGACGAATGGATAAGGAAGATGTGGTCCATATACACTATGGAGTATTATGCCTCCAGAAAGGATGAATACCCAACTTTTGTATCAACATGGACGGGACTGGAGAGATTATGCTGATTGAAATAAGTCAAGCAGAGACAGTCAATTATCATATGGTTTCACTTATTTGCGGAGCATAACAAATAACATGGAGGACATGGGGAGATGGAGAGGAGAAGGGAGTTGAGGGAAATTGGAGGGGGAGATGAACCATGAGAGACTATGGACTCTGAAAAACAACCTGAGGGTTCTGAAGGGGC
>PISX010018131.1:0-41256 GCA_004024625.1 Mellivora capensis | reverse complement strand
GGGAGATGAAAAGCCAGACCAGGCAGGAATGGGGTGCATCCACCGGGCACAGAGGGGCTCAGGTGGGCAAAGGCCTGCAGACAAGGAGGTCGTGCAGATGGTCTGTGGTAGCCAAAACAATGGGAAGCAGGGGACTCAAAGGAACTGGGGCACGAGGGGCAAAAGACCCCCCATGGCAGCAATGCCTCACCCCCTCCCTGTCCGCTCCCTGCCCCTTTCCTGCTCTTCCTCCTCTCAGCTCTGAAGCCATCCGCAGGGACCGAATCCCACCCCCACGCCTCCCCAACCTTATGGCCTAGAACAATCCTTTAGCCTCTCCTAGCCTTCGTTCATTCAGCTACAAATACTCATAGAACGGGAAACCTCCTAAAGCAAACTGGGAAATGCCTGCTGTGTCTGGTGCCTTCAAAGGGGGGGGTTGGTTTGTTACATGCAATGGGCCGACCGTGCATTGGGATGTGTCCGCTCTCCTCCAGCGACAGGGGCACATGCAGTGCTCGACAGGCTCAGACGATGTCTGGAAGGAGCTGGGGGTGGGGGCAGACCAGAGGGAGCCCCTGCCTCTGGGAGGGGGCTGAGGGGGGCCAGAGCCAGGAGCCAGGCTTCCTGGTCACTGTATACACTTTCCTACTCTTTGAAATTCTTATTATAAGCATGCATATCCCTTTGCAGAACTTATATATATATATATGGACAATATATATAAATCATAAATACATTATATATTACGTATATTTCAATTTATATGTATTATACGTAAATACATATAAATTTCAATTTATATATATATAAATCAAAATGGAAATAAGGAGACAAAATCCTCCAAGATTCCCACAGCCTGCGTCTATCCTACAGACGAAGGGAGGGGACAATTCCCACACTGGCACAGGCACCCAGGAGCCAGTGCGGGCACAGGGCAGCAAGAGAACAGGAGGGACCCCAGGAGAGGGGGACAGGCCGGCCCTCTGACTCATTTGCGAGTTTTTGAGGAAGTTCATTCGCTGAGCACCTACTGTCTGGGGGCTCTGTGGTGGGCACCAGGGTGCTGCTAGGGACCCAGAAACTGCTTGTCATGCTCAGACTCTGGGGAGGAGAGTTATTTTCTGGAAAAAAAAAAATTTTTTTTTTTTTACTTGTATGTGCATTTCCAGCCAAATGAGAAATTAAACCCATCCAATGATTCAAGAAAGGAGAAGATGTTACAGAAAAAAATCAGTGTGCTCAGTGAATTAGTGCAAGTAAGGATACCAGCTGAAATCTGAGGTGTGGCCAACAAATCCGGTCGTAATGTGACCTTCAAGCTTAATAACGGTTTTAAAAGGATACTTAAAATTAAAAAAAAAAAAAAGTGGTCATAATCTGGCTGAACTAACCTGGTCACATCTGGGAGACAGAACTTTCTTAGAGTAGCACAGAGCAGGGCCGCAGGCGCGCAGTGACCCCGAGCCAGACCCCAAAGCACCTGGCTGGCTAGAAGGGCCTGGCCCTGGGGAGGCTCAGCCAGGCCTCGGGGACATCAGTCTCTACAGTGACAGTAAGGGGCATCTGGCCGTCAGAAGCCACAGCCATTAAGCACTGGAACTTCTGAGTGTGGCTCTGGTCGCCAAGAGAGAAGGGGTGTCCCGAGAGGCCACTTTGTCTCTGCGGACTAATGTTGGGGTGGTAAGTTTCAGGCTTCATCTCTTGGGAGCTTCACTGTGTGAGCCGCCGCACCCCCCCCACAAAGGCTCTAGGGCACCCATGAAAGGGCATCTTTCAGCCCACCAGCCCTGAGCCTCAGGCCCCTGAGAGGGTCCCTTCCCGGGGACTCCCACGGCCACCATTCATAGACAGACATCTCTCTGCAATGTCCACTGTGAGGGTCCGTCTGGTCGCTGAGAGCAGGCTTCCCCCAAGGCGGCCTCCCGCCAGCCGTGGTCCTGGGCCAGGATGGGGATGGAGACAGGGGACAAGTCTCTGGCTTCTCTGAGCCTCCCCTTTCTTGCCCACGTCAGGGCATAAAGCCCACCGTCCGCGGCCATCGTGCGGCTGCTGGAACAGGATGTGCGTGCTGGTGCCCACACACAATGCCACCCTCCGCCTGTCCCCGCCTTCCTGAGCCACTGCCCAACGATGCTTTGGGCTCAGAGGGCTGCCCACGAAGTCCTCAGAGTCTGGTGCAAGAGGCAGAGGGGGCCCAGGAAACTCCCACACAGCACTCTGCCTCAGTAGCCCCTGCTGTCCTCCCCAGGGGACCCGGGACAGTCACACGCACATCTTGTTCCCAAGCATCCTGAACCCAGAACCAGTGGCAGGGTGTCCACTGTGCCCTCCCTGGCGCTCTGTCGCCACACACCCCACGTACACGAACAATGCCGCACACACCACAAACACACACACACCCACATACACACACCACACACATACCACATACACACACACAACACTACACACACCACACACATACCCCACAAACCACAAAATACACACACACGCACACAGACACACCCCTCACATACATACCACACAGAGACCAGACACACACATACTGCCTCTCTGCTGCCTACACGTCCCCACACACCACTTGTGATGTGTCTATCATGTCTGAATCATCTTTGGGGGCAGGTTTCCCATGAAGGCCTAGAGCCGGGGAGAGCAGAGGGTGTGCCTCCACGGGGAAGGGGGAGCAGTGGGAGAGACGAGGCACAGGAGACCGCCTGGTGCCCCCTGACGTGTGTCTCAGCCCCACCTCTGGGCTCCCTTGTCACCCAACACATTGGAAGATCACAAGTGTTTCTTCCAATGAACCCACAAGAAGAGATGCTCTCCCCACTTGAGAGTCAAGGAAATGTCTCCAGAGCTGAAACAGAGCTAGTCAGAGGCCCGGCTGGGTTGGGAGCTGGTCGGGTTCTTCCCATGAAGACATCACACCTCCCTGGAGAGGCAACGGTATCAAGAGAAGGACCCCTCAGCCTGGGTGCTCCCCACAGTGGGACGTAGCCCAGAAGCCCCAGCTAGGTGCCAACAGCCCTGACGGGGACCCCTTGCATGCCCCTGGCCACAGACCCATGTTTACTGTAAGAATAAACATCAGCCATGGGGATTTTCCTTGCGAACGGCCTGGGGAACTTCTTTTTAGAGTCTGTTTGGACTGTGGTAGCTGCAGCTGAGGGGGCGGAGGGGGGCTCCTTGGGGCAGTCACCGCGCAGAAAACCCCTTATATCTGGGGGACGCTGGAAATGACCATCATTCTTGAGTCAGGAAAGGGAGCTGGGGCCTCATGAGGTCCTGGGTGCCAGGGGTGACCCGCTGTGTCCTCACCACATCCTGCACGCTAGAGATGAAGCTCCTTGTCCGACGAGCCGGGGGACCCAGTCTCAGAGAGGGGGTCTCTCCCTTGATACCACATCCTGAAGTAAATGTCAGAGCTGGGATCTGAAGGCTGCCAGTGAGTCTATCATCCAAGGTCTTCCATTACACAGCAACTTTGCCTCACATGTCCCAGCGGGCTGGACCTAGGGTGACCAGGAGAGGCAGTTGAATAAACCAGAGGCAGCGGGGCACGCCTGCGTGGTTCAGTCGGTTAAGCGTCTGCCTTCGGCTCAGGTCATGATCCCACCGTCCTGGGATCGAGTCCCACATCAGGCTCCTTGCTCGGCAGGGAGCCTGCTTCTCCCTCTGTCTGCTGCTCCCCTTGCTTGTGCGCTCTCTCTCTCACTCTCTCTCTCTCTCTCTCTCTGACAATTAAATAAATAAAATCTTAAAAAAAAAAAAAAAAACAGATTCAGGGGAACAGGGGGAAATGCCAAGCAACAGACAAACGAAGGAAAATGAAGCTGGCTTCAGGTTTTCTGCAGCAACAAATCCCCCGGACCCAACAGAGGGGCACCTACGGAGATACGGAGGGAGATGGGCTGTGATACTGAATGGTCCTCCAGGAGCAAAGGCAGCAGAAAGACATACTCAAATCTAAGAGGCTCATAAAATATGCCGTCCCTGCAACTGTCAGGGAAAAAAAAATCACGCGGAGACAGAGCCCAGGCGACAGAGGCATGATTTAAGATCTAGAACAGGGGTTGGGAAGGATTTTCTCCTGATCTTTTCCTTTGTTTCTCGGGGACCCCAAATTTGGGAAATCAGTCTGACCCTGAGGGCTTATGCCTGGTAGAACACCGCATCTTCCCAGAAGTTTCCTCAGCAGCAACTCATCTGGGTACTTTTCTCCGGGTTTTAGAAGCCTGCTGAATCCACCTGCTCAGAGCTGGTGGCTGAGTAAACAGGAAACCACTGCAGAAACAGTTCATCAATACTTTAGACATTTCATTTTAAATGAAAACATGATCGCGTATTTATCGGTTTTTATATAAGCAAGTCTCCCTTTGAACACAAGTTGGCTGGTTATCTGCCTTACATAAGCTAACCCATAATTCATTTCCTATGTTTTTAAAAATAGGAGAAGACTATGGTCATATATGGTCTCAACCCAGATTTTACTTAGCTTATTTAAGTATCTTCATTACAAAAGTAATATATGTCCTTCATAAAAAAAAAATTGGAGGCTACTACAAAGAATAAAGAAAATGCAAAAGCAACCAAGGATCCCCCGATCAAAGGCAAATACCATCAGTTAATAATTTGGTGTTTGGGGACGCCTGGGTGGCTCAGTTGGTTAAGCGACTGCCTTCGGCTCAGCTCATGATCCCAGCGTCCTGGGATCGAGTCCCACATCGGGCTCCTTGCTCGGCGGGGAGCCTGCTTCTCCCTCTGCCTCTGCCTGCCACTCTGTCTGCCTGTGCTCGCTCGCTCTCTCTCCCTCTCTGACAAATAAATAAATTTTTTAAAAAATTAAAAAATAATAATAATAATTTGGTGTTTGCCTACCATGTTGTATATAAAATTTAGTGCCCTGCTTTTTTTTTCTGCTTGACATGATAACAGAAATATTCTTTTTTTTTCTTTTTTGTAAACTGTTTGGAACATCATTTTTCCTAAAGATTTATTTATTTATTTGAGAGAGACATAAAGAGAGAGCACAAGCAAGAGGAGCAGAGGGAAAGGGAGAGAGAGAATCTCAAGCAGACTCCATGCGGAGTGGAAAGACCAACACAGGGCTTGATCTCATGACCCTGAGATCACGACCTGACCCGAAACCAGGAGTCTGGTGCTTAACTGACTGAGCTCCCCAGCAGTCCCTGGAGCATAATTTTTTTATATATTTAACCAATTTCCTGGTCCTAAATATTTTGGTTGTTCTTATTTTCCTCTTCTAAATGCATGAAGCTTTTCCTGTCCTTTTGATTCTTTACAGAAATACCAAGCAAAAAGGAAAGGGAATGTTTTAGATACTTGATTTGCTTCATCAAATTATCCAAGTTGAATTTTCTGGAGACAGGTTTGGGAACCACTCCACCCTCTCCTGCCTGACTATATGCAGAAAAGATATCCAAGCCATATCTCCCTGCTTTTCTCAGTCTGAGACTGGCCCACCAAAATGCTTGTGAATCGGATTGTTTTTATGTTGTATTGGCCATGAAGGGTGCCTCCAGGAATAAGAGCCAGGCAGCCAGAGACTGGAGAGGGGGGTATCTGGCATCTCATCAGATACAAACTCTTATTAACAGCAATCCTCACTGAGAACCTATTAAAAACCAATCCTATTTCCTCAATAAGGAAACTGAGGCCCAGAGAGGCTAAGGGACCTGGCAGCAAGCAGGGACACAGGACCGTGGCCTGCATTTCTCCTGCGGCAGGCTTCAGAGCAGAGTGTGTAGGAGGGTGAGCAGTTTGGAAACGGCCTCTGCCTGGCACAGATTCACAGTGGGCCAGGCGGGGTGTCTCAGAGGCTCTTGGTTCTAGTCCCCAAACTGGAAAATCATAAGGGACGAGACAAGCTTGTGCATGTCAGAAATTCTCCTCGATCCCAGCTCAGGATACTACCACTTTAGCCCCAGAAATGATGGATCCTGGGGACCTGCACCCAACACCCCAACCCAGCAGGTTCTGCAAAGTTCTCAGAGCCCTGGGCAAGTTTGCAAGACCCCTCGTGGAGGCTGGGCTGCAGATCACGGTTCCTGAGCAGGATTACATGAAGACATAGCAGTGCTCTGATGTTCGACCCCCTTTCCCCACCCTACCCCCACCCACCCCTGCCACAAGAAGGCAGCTGGCGAGGGTGGGATAAATGCAGACATCGGCCTAACGCTATGCTCTGCGCTTCATAGCTCGCTGGTCTTCTGGGGGTTAGCGACCTCTCTGAAGTTCATTTCTCACCCGGAAATCAGGTGGTGTCACACCCAGTGTAAGCCTCTCACAGTGTTGCTTGGAGAATTAAGGGATCAGGTCTGTGAATTGCCTGACATAGAGTTGACAGCCCTGGGACCTTCACATCATACGCGTTTCATATATGGTCTCAACCCAGAAAGGCCGAGGAGCAACATGGCCATGGCATGGAATGAGGCAGCTCCAAGTAGTCGTAGGGCTTTAATCTGTAGAATTTAAGGAATCTCGGTCCAGATACACCGAAAATACTTCTCAGACTTTACTTGAACACCTCCAGTGACAGGGAACGCACTACTACAAAAATTGTAATTCAGCAAAAGTCATCAGCAGCTACGCTGTCTGGACTGAGCATTGAGAGAAGCAAGGACCCTGTCCTGTGCTCAAGGGACTGACCATATGGCAGTTGGGATGGGTGTAAAGAAAAAGGAAAACGCATGTGTGTGCACACGTGTGTGTGATCCGAGCCTGTTTAGTTGTTTATTAAAATGAGGACAATACTATGAGCCTCCCCCTCACTGCCCCGCTTCTTATAGGACTGAGGGGAACCCAAGGACACGGGAGCACTTTTACACAGCGGCCCAGGCCTGCTCTGCCCCCAGACTGCTGAGGCTCAGTTTCTTTATCTGTAAAATGGGGCTATCGGTGCCGACCTAGCATTGTGGGGAGGGTTTCATGAATTACTCTGTGTTATGTGCTCAGACCAGATGGTACGCGCATTTTCTATCGATGTCACCTTCCTCATCCTCATCCGTCCTTCCAACAAATATTCCCCAAGCACCTGCCATGGGCCAGGGCCAGTTCCCGGAGGTGGGGGTCCCGTGGAGGGAAAGGTAGAGCTCCTGCAGTTCCAGCCCCCCCCCCCCCCCCCCCCCCCCCCCCCCCCCCCCCCCCCCCCCCCCCCCCCCCCGCCGCCCGGCATACCCCTCCCCCAAGCTGGCAGGGAGAGAGACAGCTAAGGGAGCTGTGTACACAGAGCATGCTCAGACATAATGGGCACACAGGGGCTGGGGCCTCTCTGCAGGGACAGCTCAGCCAGGTCTCTGGAGGCCTCCTGGAGGAGGTGGCATGCAGATGGATCTGCAGGATGACCAGGAGTTGGAAGGGCCCCTCATAGAGGGGAAAGTGGGCAGGGCAGCAAAGAGATAGACCTCCAACCAGGACGCGATGGGGCCCAGCAGGCCCAGAGCCAATGATACACTGTCAGGAACGCTGTGAGCTCATGGACGCATCACACAAGCTGGAATCAGCCCTGATAGGAATATTTCCACCACGAAAATCTGCCCCCCACCAACCACCAAGAGCCAGCTGTTAACATCCACGGGAGCCCCACACGCCTGCCTCCGGCTCCTCTCGGTTGGCTGAACCAGCCCACCACCCTCAACAGGACAGGTGTCCCAAGGACTAAGGCCAGGACAGCAGGAGCCCCTCTTCCTCCTGCAAGCTGTCCTGGGCAAGTCCGAGGCATGGCAGGAGTATTTCCTGAACGAGTGTTCACTGGGAGTCCCCCCACACCACGGGCTGGCCAGGGGTCCTGTGACTCGGTCCCTGGGGCAGCTCAGGATGAGTGAGGTGGGCGGTGGAGGGGTTGGGGAGCGGTTCTCAGGCACAAGCTTTCCTGACAAGGACAGACAGACCTGGCTTTTCTGGGGCTCTAGATTGGCTGCAGAAGGCAGACAGGTCAGGAAGTGGGCATAACTTTGCAGCAGGAGAAGCAGAGGCAGGAACAAAAGAAACCATTAAAGTCTTGTTCATGCCTGCCTTCTGGGGAGAGAAGGGATCACCTAGATCCAGCAGGTGGAGACAGCCCAGGGGACGCCACTCCCCGGCTCCCTGCCTCCCTCTACAAGCCCCTTCAAGGTCACTGACCTACCCTGGTCATCCACACCTTACCCCCTCCAGAGTCCATCTCTCGTCCTTGCATCCCCTCCTCCTGCCTCTCCCCCTCCCTCCAATGCCATGGCTGCCTTAGCCCCCCGACTCTCAGCCTCCCAGTTATGGGAAGCCCCCAAGCTCTCCAGAATGACAATGTCTATCACACCCCGACAATACCATGCTTCAGCTATTCACGTGTCTGAATGCAAAAGCACGAAGATGAGACCTCCAGGTGAAAGCTATATGGTTGGGGTCACCTGGTGTGATCATGTCCTCCAGGAAGCCTCCCGTGCTCTGCCCCTTTAGGCATACTCCAGCCATCTGGGAGATTCCTGAGGGCACAGGCTGGCTCTAGTTTACCATTACAGTGACACTCTAAAGAGACACCATCCCGAGAGGTGCTGGGGTTCGAATCCCAGCTCCACAAGGCACTCACTGTGTAACTCTGGCCTCTCTTTTCTCATCTGTGAAATGGGGACAGTAGTAGTCCTTCCATCTAACGTGGAGGTCCTCAATTAATTCATGGAGAGCACTTAGAACACTGCTTGGCAATCACAGTAAGCCCTACAAACAGGCTAGGACATACCCTGGTAGGTGGCACACAGTAGGCCCTCATAAATGGACAGAGTAAGTAATGTAGAAACAAAGAGCTTATTGATTACATATCGAAATGATATTTTAGATTAACTGACTTAAAAATATAGTATTAAAATGACTTGAGCCTGCTTCTTTTTCTCTTTTTTGGTGGTGTTATTTTTCAAATGTGGCTTCTAGAAAATTTAAGATTACTTCATTAAAATTAGATCACCACTGGACAGCACTGCTCTAGGCTGGGGGAAACCAAAGAACCAAGACTCAGGTTTCATGAACAAGTGAATTGATAGGAAGAAAAAGCAGAGTGAGAAATGTCGTAAATAATAAATAATAAATTAAAAGAAACACAAGAGACATACCAACCAATGCAATATGTAAAATAATTTGGGTTCTGATTCAAGAAAATCACTGTAGGGCACTTGACGGGCTCAGAGGGTAGAGCACATGACTCTTGATCTCAGGGTGGTGAGTTTGAGCCCCGTGTTGGATGCTGAGCCTACTTAAAAAAAAAAAAGAAGAAGAAAAGAAAAAAGACTTGAAGAAAAATACGACAGCATGAGACCATCAGAAATTGGAACACTGCCTGGAGAGTTAATGCTAGTAAATTATTGCTGATTTCTTGTAGATGTGTTAATGGGTAGGCACGGACACTTCTCGAAAAGAGTCCTTATCTGGTAGAGACACACCGTGAAGTATTTACAGAATAAAGGGTAGATGTGTGAGATTTGCTCTAAGTCTTACAGGAGAGGTGGGGTGGGTTTTGGTGTGAAAGAGAAAAGACTGACCATGAGTTGGCTCTTACAGAACCTGGGTGATAGGTACGTAGAGTTTCATGATGGTGGCCTGTTGGCTTGTGTATATTTTCAAAGCTTTCTGTAACAGTAAGCTAAGAAAACAAAAACAAAAAGACAAACCTGGGGCTCTGCCTCGGTTCCAATCCTGGTGGCTTCACCTGGCTAGCCGGGCCTCAGTTTGCTCATCTATGAAATGGGTGAGTAACAAGAGTCCATCTGCTATGGAGGATGGGGCATTGAAATGTACAGAGAAAATACCTTTATTTTGCAGGTGCTTTATGCATCGTCACCAATCTTCACAATACCCTTTCTATGGGAGGTTATCCTCATTCACCCAAGGGGCTCGGTCTCCTGCTGCAGGTCATCAGCCAGACAAAAGCAAGGCACATCCCTGGCTTGCCCGTGTTTGTGATATCAATACTATGCTGGGGACTGAGAGACAATTTTCCCACACTCTCTGCTTCTCTGATCCTGGGAGACTCAAGGCCCATTCCTTTGCAGATCAGCGCTAAGAAACATGCTCCCCTGCTACTCCTTTCTAGAAAAAGTCTAACACAGGCTGAACCTGGAGCTCTGGGATTAGGTCTGAAGGTTGACACTCTGGGTTCCAAAGGGCTCCACCTCCCGAGGCAGAACTGGGCAGAGGGCCATAGTCCCGGCATAGGAGCCAGGCTCAGACCTAACTGTGGCTTTGTCTTGGGCAGGCCTGGCAGGCAGGGCCAGGCCCCAGGATCCTCAGAGGCAGGCAGGCAGGGAGACACGCTTCCGGGTGAAGGGGCGCTTACTAAGACTGACTCATTCCCTCCGTGGCCATAAATGCCTTTGGATGCCAGCAAGCGAGAGGATGTGCCCCTGGAACAGCACTGTGCCGATCCCCGCACCCCTGCTTGCATGTTTCTCCGTGGCTGCCCATTTCCTCTTTAGGGACATGGATGTGAAGCGTTCTCCGGAACCATCTATCACATCTGCTTATTGGAATCGCGGAAATGAACTCCCAGAGGTGACAAGGCACTGATCCCAGGTCACACTGGTGCTCAGCAAGAGAATGGAGATGGTCCTTGAAGGATGGCATTAGGGTGTAGCTTGCCATCCAAGTTCTTTTTGTCCTGCCCAGTGTGTCTGTGCTCTTCCCCACTGTATCTCACCCTAAACATGACAAGCACACAGGGAATGGAAGTGTATTGAAGGAACAAAGGTCAGGATGTGAAGGCACAATAGAACAGGTCCCTTTAGAGCCGAGATCTCAGACGTCACATTGTGCAGGAAGGCACAAAACTCCACCTGCCCCCAACTGGGCGTTCTCCGCTGTCCCTCTCACACGCACCTTGGCAGGACCCAAACCACTTTGTGCCGTGAGGGGTTGTTTTTTTTTCTCTACAGCTGGCTCCAAGTCTGTTTATTATGTCTTCCTCCTCCTCGTTTTGTAAACCAGCTGTGTGGGAAGACACAGTAAACTTTTGCATGTGGCCAAGGCCCCCAGCCAGCTGCCCTCTCCTCCCAACCCAGCAGGCCCACTGCCACCCCTAGGCCACTAGGACCCTCCAGGAGCTAGAGAGTCTGCAGAAGAAATGAGCATTCTTCAGCATACCCGAACCTGAGCCTTTCCTGAGGAATTGCTTTTCTGGAAAACACATTCCCTCTGGACCCACAGCCTTCCTTTCTCGCAAGGCTCTCTTGCAAAGATTTCTGTTTCCTCCCTTTATAAATTATTTACATGCTTATGACATCAAGCCTGGAACATACAGGAGAGGGGAAAGGACACCATTCGAATCACACTTAGGCAGCCGCTCTTAGGTCTTGTGTATGCCCCCACACCTTTGCATGGACTAGGGGTGTGAGGTTGAGGTTTTTAAACATGTTCACAATCAGACAACATTAGCACCCAGCACTTTCCTCCACATGGGATGGGGACAGTTGTGGAATGATTTAAAAAAAAAAAAAAAAGAACAGGGAGTCTGGGTACCAGGATTCCAGGACCTATCTTCAAGGTTGAGCACTGCCACTAGCTGGCTGTGTGTCCTGGGAAAATGCCCATCATCTCTGGGCCTCTGTGTCCACTTCCGTAATGTGAGTGTGTCTGATGAAATGCTAGAAATTATGCCCTTCTTACCCTGATATTCCAGGATCCTGTCAGATTAACCTAGGAAGAGTTTCCAGGGATGGAAGGAAGAAGGAAAGTGGAATAGGTTTGGTACAAGAATCCCATGCTTCAATTAAGACAGTCCTCGGGCTCTGACCCCAATGGCCCCTGTCCCGTGAGTGCCTCCAGACCCCTGAGCGCCTCTGGCTGGCTCCAAACTCCTAAAAGACCACTCCAGCAGGAGACCAGCAAGGCCTTGGCTAGGGTCTCTGGATGGCACTTACTTGCTGTGTGACTTTAGACATCTCATCACCTCTCTGGGCCTCAGTTTTCCCTTCTCTGAAAGAGGATAGGGGTAGGTTGAACATTTGCTTTTTAAGGAAAATTCTTTCCTCCAATAAAATTGTGTCACAGTAACCTGATATAGAGCAGAGAGGAAGGGAAAGCTGACATCTAGGGAGCATTGACTATGTATCAAGCATTGCTCTAAGCACTTTGCAATCATTAACTTCCTTATGTTGTCAGCAACAAAGTAGAGGCTATTAGCATGCCCATTCGATGGATGAAAAAACTGAGGTCTGGAGGGGTTCAGCTGCTTGTCCCAGGTTATACACAGCTAGTACCTGTTGAAGCTGGGATTCTGACCTGGTTGGATCTCAGTTATGAAACCCCAATCCCATGCCATTCCAATCCCTTGGGGACATCTCCACGCTCTTCCACATTCTCACACGTTCACGCACACACACGCGTGCATGTGCACATACACACACCTGTGGCTGTCCCTCTGTAGCCCACCCACCAAGCTCCCTGATCAAGCCCCCAACCAAAGGCCCAGGGACTGCCGATTTCCCAGTCCTGCGCCATCCCCCAGCAGTCCCCAAGCAGCCCGCTGGACTGCCCCTGCCATCCCCACAGACTGCAGCCACCTGCACCCCCGACCTGGGAGTAAAGGCAAAGAGGTGGGCGCACAGGAAATGTCCTGGGGGCAGAGGAGAGGGGCAACGTGGCTGGGGCATGTTGACCTTAAAAATAAGACTATCAGTGGCTTTACCAGCAAAATGGCTTGAGAACAGCAGAGAACTGCAATTTGGGATACACAAGCTACAGCAAAACCTTGGCCAAGCAAAGAGAACAAAGAAGAAAAAGGCTCTTCTACGGAGAGAAGGGCAAACTTGGCTAGGAGGGACCTGTTACAAACAAAAAGCCTATCCGAGAGAACCGGGAGTTCCAAGCATAGTGATTTCTCATTGGCTGAGCTGTGACTGTCTCTCATTGGCTGGGCTGTTGCTGGGCTAGAAGACAATCTTCCTTCTTTCTTTCTGGGGGAGGGGTGCACGCTTTCCTCTGTGCTATAAAGAGCTGTAAAGAGTGGTGTGATGTGAGAGCTCCCCCTGCTGGCCTCCTAACTCCATTTTATTTCTTTAGTTTTTTGGAGGGGGGGTGGTATTTACTTTCCTATGTATTTCTTTTCTTTGCAAGTTTTTATTTAAATTCTGATTAGTTAATATATATGGTAAAGTTGGTTTCAGGTGTAGAATTTAGTGATTCATCACATATACAACACCCAGGGCTCATCACAAGTGCCCTCCTGATACCTATCACTCATGTAGCCTATCCCCTCCCCACTCCCCTCCCCTCCAGCAACTCCCAGTTTGTTCTCTATCATTGAGAGTCTCTTATGATTTGCTTCCGTCTTTCTCTTTCTCTTTTTTCCCTTCACATATGTTCATCTGTTTTATTTCCTAAATTCCACATATGAGGGAATTAGCATAATACCCTCTCGTTCCATCCACATTGCTGCAAATGGCAAACTTTTATTCTTTTTGATGACTGAATACACACACACACACACACACACACACACACACATCTTACATCTTCTTTATCCACTCATTGGTCGATGGACATTGGGCTCTTAGCATAATAGGGCTATTGTTACTAATGCAGCTATAAACACTGGGGTATATGTGCCCCTTCAAATCTATATTTTTGTATCTTTTGGGTAAGCCGACCCATTTTATTTTTTTATTTTTTATTTTATTTTTATTTTTTTAGAGAAGGACGTGGGGAGAAGGGCAGAAGGAGAGGGAGAGAGAGAATCTCAAGCAGGCTCCAGCATGGAGCCAGATGAAGACCTCAGTCTCACGACCCTAAGATCATGACTTGAGCCAAAATCCAGAGTCAGATGCTTGACTGAGCCACTCATGCACCCCAAACTGACCCCATTTTATTTTATTTTATTTATTTTAAAGATTTTATTTATCCATTTGACAGAGATCACAAGTAGGCAGAGAGGCAGGGGTGGGGGTGGGGAACAGGATCCCTGCTGAGCAGAGATCTTGATGTGGGGCTCATGTGGAGATCATGACCTGAGCCAAAGGCAGAGGCTTAACCCACTGAGCCACCCAGGTGCTCTAAACTGACCCCATTTTAAATGAAGTTTCTCTTTATTCCATTGCATAGGCACTAGGAAAATATATTACATGAAAAGAGCTTGGAATAAAGGAATGGTTCATTGATAACAATAAGCAAATGTAATGCTTTTCTGAAAGCAGAACAACATGGAAAAAGTTCTCTTGATACGATAGTCCATGTAAAACCACAGGGGACGAAAGGATGGTTGCATGTAGCTATGTGTAGGGATGGAACTCTAGGAGACCTGAACATGTTTAAATGCTATTTATTGTGTGGTTACATTATCTTTTTTTTATGTTCTATTTTTATTTTTTAGTTTTTTTCTCACCATAGCACATGCCCTCCCCAATGTCCATCACCCAGCCACCCCATCCCTCCCACTCCCCTCCCCTCCAGCAACCCTCAGTTTGTTTCCTGAGATTAAGAGTCTCATGGTTTGTCTCCCTCTCTCGTTTCATCTTGTTTCATTTTTCCCTCCCTTCTCCTATGATCTTCTGTCTTGTCTCTCAAATTCCTCAGATCAGTGAGATCATATGATAATTGTCTTTCTCTGATTGACTTATTTCACTCAGCATAATACCCTCTAGTTCCATCCACGTCGTTGCAAATGGCAAGATTTGGGGTTTTTTGATGGCTGCATAGTATCCCATTGTGTGTGGGGGTGGGTGTGTATGGTTACATTATCTTATAAAACAAAAAGGGAAGGTGTTAGGATGTCAGATGATGTTGCCCAATCATGAAAACTCCAAAACCCAATGTGGAGAAAAGAAGCAAAACATGCTGAACAGAATAACCTTCCATAATAAGCAAAAGATAAAGGCTGAACCCGGCCCCAGGTTGTCGGAGGGCGAGCAGAGTCGGGCAAGTGTGCCCTACTCTCTGCGGCAGAACACACGGTGGCCTCGGGCCTCGGCTTCTCTTGCCTTCTCTGTAAATGTTTCCAAAATATTCCAGGCCTGCAAAGTGTGCAAATGCCAGAAGAGCCCATGTGATAGGACTGGGTCTTCTGATTCTGCTCTCGAGGAGTTCCTAGAATGGGGGTTGACTTCCCAGAACCCCATCCTTCCCCAGAGACGGCTTTGACCTTTATTCAGGACAAAGGAGAAAAGGGTCCCCTGGAAACTGTGCCCAGGCCACCCTTCTGCCCTGCCACGGGGGCCAACAAGGCGCAGGAGGCCACCTCCTCCTCCCCGCCCCCTGCCCCCGCCAGTGTTTACTGTGTCCCAATCTCTTCCCTGGTGACTGGCTATAAACAGCCCCTTACTGGGACCCGTGGAGATCAGAGTTCAGAGGAAAGCATCTGTGCTGGGGAGGTGTCCAGGGGAGGGCTCTCCCATGTGACTCGAGACGTCGGCTCTTTCTGACCCTGGCCTTGACTCTGAATCGCCGGGTGGTCGGAGAGATTCCACTTACAGGCGAGTATCTTTCAAGAGACTGGGACGTGCAAATTGGTGCAGGCACAGCGGAGTGGCAAGATGAGGAAGACAGGGCCCTTCCCTCTCAGGATGCAGAATATAGTGGGATGGATGGCCACACAAACACACCACACACACATCACACACGCCACCCACACACACACACACCATGCACACACCACACCCATACACACAACACATACCACACACACCACACACCACACACATACACACCACACACACTGCGTAGACCACACAACACACACCATATACACACATCTCCCCCATACCACACACACCCCACACACATACACAACACACACACCCTACACACATACACAACACATCCCCACGACACACTCACCTCTCTCCATCTAGCTGAGGAATCAGCGTCTGGGAACCGAGCGTGGGTCCATGAGCTGTGAGCAGGAGAGCAGACCGCGTGGAAGGGTCCCCTGCATCCCACAGCTCACGCTATGGCAGAAGCAAACCAGCCCTCTTCCTGAGGCAGGAAGGTCAGCTCAGCTTCGAGAACACATTGCCCACGTGCCGTGTGCATTTATTTCCACATGCTGACAGCCCTGAGAGGTGGGGGCTGTTTTTATACAAACCCACAGATCAGAAGCCCAGTGGAGGAGGACCCAGTTCTAGGTCTGACTTCTGATCCCACGAGCCTGGGCACCCCTCCCCCATTTCCAGCTAGGTGTTTTGGGGTTGTTTTCCCAAATTCGGTCATTCCACATGCAGTCTCTGCCAGACCTAACCACCCACACAGCCACTTCTCTAAGAGACTTACTTTTGACCTGTGACTTCCTATCACCAACTTTATTAAAAGGAAACTGAGTACCATCTGTCATCAAAACGGCCTGCAAAAAATAAATCCAGTGGGCTCCAAGCTCTTCGAGTCTGGCTCGACGCAGGCATGGGACCCACCCTCTTTGCAGAAAACGGGTGCAAATCCCAGACAGAGGTTGAAGCCACATGGGCCCCGTGGGGACTGGCCCGTCAGGAGGGGTGACCACATGCTCCAGGGTTCCCCACTGTCCAGCCCACACCCCTCGCCACGGGCAGTTCCTCCCGAGTCTTGCGCAGCCACAGGATGCTGCCTGGAGGGGTCTGTGAGGTTGGGGGCTCCAGCCCAGGGGAAGGCTGGCCCCCGAGAAAGGGACGCTGTGCATTTCGGGGTGACCCCAGACTCAGAGCCCCTGAGACGTGGGCTCCTGGGAAGCCACAAGGGTCTCCCTCTGAGACTCACATGGCATTTACTCCTGGCAGCGGGGACAGACAGGATTCCTGTGATTCAATGAAAGGAAATATTTTTGAAGCGAGTCTTCTTGGCCTGGATTTTGAGGCAGATGGAGAACAAATGAATCAGGACGTTGGATGTTCCTTACGAAGCATCAGTGTGAGACACAAGGGGGAAGCCCATCTGCAGAGTCACCTCCCCCCTCGCTGCTCTGGCCTGGGGGGCAGGCGGTGGAGACTGACCAGGACAGTCCTGAGGCTGGGAGGGGGACTGGAGGGACAAGGGAGCTCCTTCCGGGTGACAGAGAATGAGGGTCACACTCCTGACCACCCCCTCCCCGGAGCCAACGTGCCCCGGAACCACACTCCCTCCCACATTCCTTCCAATCCCTCTCTGACATCTGACATCAGATTTTATAATCCCCACAGGGTCCCAGGAGGACAGAGAAGGCACATTCACACTGGGCAATATGGAGAGATTTCTTTCTTTAAAAAAAAAAAAAATTATTTATTTAACAAAGAGAGAGGCAGGGAGAGAAGTAACACTAGCAAGAGGGGTGGGAGAGGGAGAAGCAGGCTTCCCACCGAGCAGGGAGCCAGATGCGGAACTCGATCTCAGGACTCTGGGATCATCACTTGAACCGAAGGCAGACGCCTAAAGACTAAGCTACCCAGGTGCCCCCAGTATGGAGAGATTTTGGACAGGGGGTCTGTTTAGAGTGTGGACGCTCTGTGGAACCACAGGGCTAGCAGAGCCAAGGCCCCGGCGGCGGTCCCCACCCCTTGCCGAAAACGGAGGAAGAGGAGGTGGTGGAGGTGGTCATCTCCGGAATCCTGGCCAGGGGGGTGGAAGGGGCCCTCAGAGGAGCTGTGACCTCAGCCCCTGGAGGCCCCGAGGCAGGGAAGGGGGGCGATGCCACATCTTCATGCTCTCCCTCCCTCCACGTCCTGCTGGTGTTCCCACTGGCCAAGTCCATGCAGGGAGAGGGCAGGGAGCAGCCTGCAGCCCCTCACAGTCCTCCCCTGGGCTGGGCCCCTCCAAAGCAGAGGGACAGAAACAACATGCCCCCTCCTCCACGCCACCAACTTCTCTGGACTTGAAATCCCTCTCTTGGGCCTGCTGGACAGAGAGAAGCCTTGGGCTTTGTTTTGAAAATGGGAGCAATTAGGGTCAGCCGGCCAGATCCCCAACAGCCCAGCAGGTAGACACAAGGGAGGGCAGTGAGGAAATGCTGGGCACTCCCCAGGGTGACAGCGCTGGAGGCCCTGAGTCACTTGTCACCGTCCCGTGGGAAAGGGAGGCCTGCAGGCGGGCTGAGGTCCCTCAGCAGGAGAGGGAACCCCACGGGTAGAGGAAGGTCACCGGGCTCTTTCTCACTAAGCAGCATGCAGGAATGAACGATTCAAGCACATGACCTCTCACCTCCAGTTGAATTTTCTTCTTAGGGACCAGGAAGGGCCTCCCCAAAAAGGCAATCTACGAGGTTCCCTAGGTCCCAATCTACGACCTTCCCTAGGTCCCCCTCCCTGCAGGATCAGTACCACTTTGCAGCCCGTTCCTCGTCTGGAAAGTTCTAAATCCTGGCCTCAGCTCAGCTTAGGGGTTCTGCTAACCCTTTTTCAGATGTGAACTAAATGTCTTCTGCCTGTTTCCCACTTACCAACTCGGCCCCTTCTTTTTCTAACGTGCCTGATTTCCCGAAGTGTCCGCTGCCCTAGCTCCACCCCCACAGCTGAATTCAGACAGCGGGCTTCTGGAAGCCCATGTGCCTGCCCTTTGCACGGGCTGCTCTTGCTAAGTGGCTGGAACCTGGGGCTGGGCAGACCCTTGGTTGTATGCATTCACACGCACCTGCACCCGGGCTCCCAGCTAGTCACACGCTTCTGGGACAGGAGCAAGAGGTCACGTGAGATGGGGAAGCCCCCTCCGCCTCTTTCCTCCATAGGAGATGGCGGCCCCTGTGGTGGGTAGGGAGGGGCATCCTTGACACGCTGCTCACCTTCATCCCCAGCCTGTCCGTGGCCAGCCTTACAGCCTCTCTAAACACCCCTGGGATTCCTCCTCTCCAGTCTCCATCATCCAGCTTCTAGACAATGTCTCCCTGCCTCCACACTGCCCCTGCCACAATCTCCTCCCCTCCTTCCCCCAGCAGCCACCAGGGCCTAACACATGTCCACAGCAAGTTTCTTCCTGCCTCAGGACCTTTGCACCTGCTGTTCCTTCCACCCAGACACCCTCTTCTCTACCATCATCCTTTTACCCAGTTTCCTCCTGCATACCTTCAGGTCTCAAAATAAATACCCATTCATCCCCCAGAGCAGGCTGGTTTAGGACTTCGTGTTACATTCTGTCGTGGAAGCTTTATTTTATAGCATTTATGCCAGTTTTCAGTTAATTAGTGACTAATTCAGGAACACCTAGCTTCTCCATTGGACTGTACGCTCCTGGAGGATGGGACATTGTACCATTAGGTCCCTAGCACCCGTATGCAGCAGCTGCTTAATAAACATTTGTTAAGTGAAGGACTCCGTTTCCCTTCCTTGGTGGAGAGTATGTGTGTTTTATGGTCCCCAGCCACCATCTAACTGTCCTTTCTCCCCTGGTCAGCCCAGGAGCCTCCCTCTTGTCCCACACTGAGTCAAGATGTTCTCCACCTGGAAAAGATCAATGTTCCTGCCTTTTCATGAGGACCCTGTGCCCACCACGGCCTCTTTTAGGTAAGTTAAAAGACTTCCTTGATGTACGCCTTATAAGGGAGGGCCAGACAGCCTGGAGAAGGCCTGGAGAACCTGACCCCCATCTCCTGGACAACAGTTGAAACAACAAGGGATGTTGAATCCACAGACAAAAACTGTAGGGGGCTGGCGCGGCCAATGTTCAAATCCCCATGGGCCTGGTGGGAGCAGACGGGGGGGTGTTCTGTGGAGTTTTTCAGAGCACAGAGGTGCAGGACGAGGACACAGTACCAGTGGTCATGTGTGAGCTATCCCAAATGAACTTGGAAATGGAGAGACATTCTGATGTCAACACCCAAGGAATCAGACAGACATGTGACGTTCCCGGTCACCATGGAGACAGGAAGTTTCCAATACACGTCTGACATCTGGTAGAAGGCCAAGCCACCCTAAAGAGAGGATGTAGGGAGAGCCGATCCTGAATGGAAGCAGAGGAAAAGGAGGGTCGGTTCACAGGGGGCAGTGTTGGCCCAGCCCCCTAGCCCCGTGCGGGAGCGAGGCCTACTCTGCAGATGACCAGATAGCCTCGGGGCTCATAACTCCCAGTTACACACTCCCCAGGCCACCTCGGATGAATCTGTGGCTTCTCAGAGCCAACTAGGGGCCAGGGGACACCCGGTGGCCAGGGACCGTATTGCTGGGAAATGAATAAGCAGCAGCTGGTGACTTCAGCCTCAGAGAGCCGGACCCTAAGAGTCAACTCTCCAAGCCTGGGGCACGGAGGAAGTGGGTTTTCTGTAGCTGCAGAAACAGGGCCAAAGGCTGGACCAGGGAGGCTGCCCAGGGTAGGCCTTACTTCTAGAGCCAACCAGTTTGCGGGGGTCAGGAACTTAAGACTCAGAGGGGACAGCTCATCTCAGTTCCCTGATGTCTGGGGCCTCGGCTGGGCCTCCACTAGACCACTCAAAGGCTGGGGGCCGGCGTCAACCAAAGGCTTACCTGGGACCAGAGGATCTGCTTCCAAGAGGCAAGGGGGTTCCTCTCCACATGGCTGCTTGTGTGCCCTCCCAACGCGGCAGCCGGTCTCCCCCTCAGCAAGAGACTCAAGAGGCCAAGGAGGAAGCAGCACTGTGGGTTTTTTAAAAAGATTTATTTATTTGAGAGAAAGAGAGAGAGAGAGTCCAGGGGGGTGAGGGGTGCACGTGGCGGAGAGGAGTAAAGACAGAGGGAGAGAGAATCTCAAGCAGACTCCGCAGTGAGTGTGGAGCCCGACATGGGGCTCGATCTCATGACCCAGAGATCACGACCTGAGCCGAAACTCAGAGTCAGACGCGGAACCCACTGTGCCCTGCAGGCACCCCTGCAACGCGCGTGTTCTGGGACTGGCTGTGGGAGTCACGCACTGTCACTGCCACCGTGGGTGGGAAGCAAGTCACCAAGTCTGGCCACGTTCCCCGGAAGAGGAACTAGACTCTACGCTTTGAAGGGAAGGGTGGCACAGAATTTTTGGATATCGTAAAACCATCACTTCACCAGAAGGGTCTTTCTAGAGTGTTTTTTCTATGCTGTCGTTCCCTCCTTAAAGCCCTCGGGGACAAAGCCTCGGTCTCGTAGCAGCCAGTGATGGCTGTGCTTTTTCCCTTATTCGTCCCATCTCCTGCCACTTCCCGCCTCCCTGTCCAACATCTAGTCTGCCTTCCAGAACGTGCCAGAGGCTTCTCCACTCTGCACCTCCACTCAAGCTGCTCCCGCTGCCTGGTCCGTCCCCTCCCCTTTGTTGTTGTTTTTGTTTTGTTTTTTAACTTTCTTATCGGAGTTCAGTTGACACACAATGCTACCTTGATTGTGAGTGTACAACACAGTGGTCCAAGCTCTCTGTACATTACGCTCTGCTCACCCCAAGCGCAGCCGCCATCTGTCACCGTATAAGGCTGTTCCTTCTTGCGTTCCATTGACATGTCCCTCATCCTGGGACACCTAGCTCCAGAATCACCTCCAACCTTCTCCACCCCCCCCCCGATTCTGTGCTCTGTGCCCTTCCTTCCACCCCATGGCATTCGTCACACTTGGGAGCATGGACAGGGCAGGGGACACGTGGTACTGGCTCCTGGCTCCCACAGAGAAGAAGCTTGAGGCACATTTAAAAGATAAATGTGGGGCACCTGGGTGGCTCAGTGGGTTAAGTCTCTGCCTTCGGCTCAGGTCATGATCTCAGGGTCCTGAGATCGAGCCCCGCATTGGGCTTTCTGCTCAGTGGGGAGCCTGCTTCCTCCTCTCTCTCTGCCTACCTCTCTGCCCACTTGTGATATCTCTCTCTCTCTCTCTCTCTCTCTCTGTGTGTTAAATAAATAAATAAAATCCTTTAAAAAATAAAAAGGAAAAGATAAATGCATCAATGAGTAAGTTAGTCAGAGATGCCCAGTCTGGCCACTGAAAACCAGCCAGCTACTCCTGGAAGTAAGGGGTGGGGGGGTTCCTAGGAAATCCCAAGGTGAACAGCAGATTATTTCCCATAAGTTGTGGCTCAACCCCTGCCCCATAAGTCTGCCCAGGAAAGGATCGCCCTTCCAGGAAGAGCCCGCCTAGGGCCACCTTCCCTCCCCCACCACATAGGGCACTGGGAAAATATCCACTCAGTCCTGCCGTCTGGGTTGTGCTTTCTGCCTGCAACATGTCTTTATATCCACTCTTCGATTCGAACCTTGCCACAGCCATGCAAAGCAAGTCAAGAGGAGAGTAATACTCTACTCCAAAGGAGATGAAATGGAAGCTCAGAGAGGTCAAGTGATTTGCCCAAGGCCACACAGCTAGGATTGGAACCCATATGTGTCCAAGCCCCATGCCTCTTTGCTGAAGGTAGAGATGAATTAGCCTTAAGAGTGACACTTCTAGAAAATGAACAGCCCCGCGGTCTGACTCTCACCCAAGAGTGAAAGAGGAACCAGTGGGTTAATGATAAAATCACTAACACAGGACCAAGCCAAGTGTTGCTGGTGGTTCACAAAAATAGTTATTCACACTTACCGAACTGAGTACCGAGGTTGGGGCTTTTTGCCAATTGTCTTGGATTCCCACCACAACCCTGATAAGTAGGTTATGTTATTCCCATTTTACGGGGTAGGTCATTGAGGTTCAGAGAGGTTTAGACGTACCCAAGGTCACACAGCTAATGAATGAGCCAGGATTTGAACCCAGGAGGACTGCCTGGTTCCAAAGCCCCTGCCCTCCCTTTCCATCATGGAACCTCTGATTATCATCAACTCCTTGCTGGTGGGGGTTCTGGAAGCCCAAGCTGCCCTCTGGCAGAAGGAGACAGGGTGTGGGCACATGGGCTGTGGTCTCAGAGCCAGGCTGGAATCTCCCAGTCTGGCATGATACCATTTATCTCCTCTAATTAATTACTCACCGTGACCAGGCCATGAGAATCTGAAAGATGACCAGCTCCCTTGGGAGGGGCCCGTGTGATAAGGAAGGAATGTGCACGTATCCTCCCATCATGGAGGCGTCGAGGAACTCCAGGGTCCAAGACTGTGATGGTCACCGCTGGTGATGGACGCTGGCCAAGGAAACATCCCAGCGCAGCACCAAGGCGAAGACCACGACCTCTCAGCCTCACCCAAGGACACGGGGTACCTTTCAAAGACCCCGGGGCATCAGGGATGGCCGGACCCGAGTCTCTGAGCGTGCGGCAGAAAGGCCTTGAGTGCCGCTCCTGACCTGGCTTCTGGAAGCTGCTCGCTGAGCCCCTCCTCCTTCTGCATCAGCTGTTTCTCCTGCCTCTTGTGACTCGAGGTGTAACAGCCTCTTTTCCACTTTCTTTCAGCACAGAAATGCTCAACATCACCTCACAAGTCCTCATGCCGGCTCTCAATGGGACGGTGCCCAGCACCTGCGTCTATTCTGACTGGTGGAACTGGCTCAACACCATCCAGGCCCCCTTCCTCTGGGTGCTGTTCGTGCTGGCGGCCCTCGAGAACATCTTTGTCCTCAGCATCTTCTGCCTGCACAAGACCAGCTGCACGGTGGCCGAGATCTACCTGGGCAACCTGGCTGTGGCGGACCTGATCCTGGCCTGCGGGCTGCCCTTCTGGGCCATCACCATCGCCAACAACTTCGACTGGCTCTTTGGGGAGGTCCTTTGCCGCGTAGTGAACACCATGCTCTACATGAACCTCTACAGCAGCATCTCCTTCCTGATGCTGGTCAGCATCGACCGCTACCTGGCCCTGGTGAAGACCATGTCCATGGGCCGGATGCGCGGGGTGCGCTGGGCCAAGCTCTACAGCCTGGTGATCTGGGGATGCACGCTGCTCCTGAGTTCGCCCATGCTGGCCTTCCGGACCATGAAGGAGTATAGGGACGAGGGCCACAACGTCACAGCCTGCGTCATCATCTACCCGTCCCGCACCTGGGAAGTGTTCACCAACATCCTCCTGAACTTCGTGGGCTTCCTGTTGCCCTTGGCCGTCATCACCTTCTGCACGGTGCAGATCATGCAGGTGCTGCGGAACAACGAGATGCAGAAGTTCAAGGAGATCCAGACGGAGAGGAAGGCCACGGTGCTGGTCCTGGCCGTGCTGCTGCTCTTCGTCGTCTGCTGGCTGCCCTTCCAGGTCAGCACCGTGCTGGACACGCTGCTGCGCCTGGACATCCTGGCCGGCTGCTGGGGTGAGCACGTGATTGACGTCTTCACGCAGATCGCCTCCTACGTAGCCTACAGCAACAGCTGCCTCAACCCGCTGGTGTACGTGATCGTGGGCAAGCGCTTCCGCAAGAAGTCCCGGGAGGTGTTCTGGGGACTGTGCCAGAAAGGGGGCTGCATGCCAGAGTCCAACAAGATGGAGAACTCCATGGGCACGCTCCGGACCTCCCTCTCTGTGGAGCGCCAGATTCACAAACTGCCAGACTGGGCAGGGAACAGCCAGTGAGGGGGACGCTGCGGGGACCCCTGCTCCTAGGTGCTGGGACGGAGGGAGAGGGGTGCTTCAGGATATGTCCAGGAAGGAATGGAAGGTGTGCCATGGCTGTAACCTTGGGCAGGAAGTCGTTGTCTCTAGGAAAACTCAGAAGCTTCACGGCTGCCCTGCCCAAGCTGCAGCAAGCCAGGCCGGGAGGATGGGGGGACCTCACACATGGCCAAGGGCTCCACACACATGACAGTATTATTGTTCTCATCTGCTGCCACCCCTGGGCCAGTCTGCACCCTCCGGGAGTGGAGGAGGCCTGAAGACAGGGACAGGAGGGACTGAGCTTCCCTCCCATGTGTGTCCCGCCCTGCCACAGCATGGCAGCCCAGACCTTCAGAAGAGCGGCCCCCCCAGTTCTGGTGCCACAGCTGAGTGCACAGGCGGGACCTGGCTGGGGTTTTGCCTTAGGTCTCTCAAATCTATCGAGCTGGGACTCTGGAGGCTGATGCTCAGATTAATGAAGGTTGAACTCTGAGGGATCCCTGGTGAGAACCCAGAGACTAGGATTCCATCACTTCCCCTGTCCATGGACAAACTGGTCTGTGCCAACAAAGAACTCAGTAAACACTTAGTAGTCACTTGCTGGCTGTGCAGCATTGAGCCCCAATGGTAAGAGAGAAGAAAAAGAGAATAATCTCTACCTTGAAGGAACTTGCAAACTCAGACGGGGATGACTGAGCTCTTGTAACCACCAGAAGGCTGTTCTGCGACTCGACATGGTCAAGCCAGGTGCTGTGGGGTGGTGCAGAGGGGAGGGTCGAGGAGCCGGCCGCCCCCAGCCCATGACAGGTGACACATCACCTTGTCCCTGCCTCTGTAACACCAGGGTATTGTGAAGACTGCAAGAGTCAACAGGCATAGAGGTACTTTGAAGGAAGGAAAGGTGCTATATAAACATGTGGCTTTCTTATGCACACAGAACGGAAGTAAATTTATTGTAAAGACACAGCTTTGCCGCTAATCATTGTGTAAAGCACCCATCAGTGTCCTCCACGTAGCGGTTGCTGGATAATGTTAACTGCCTTCCACCCTTCCTTCCCATACTCTGTCCTCGCCACCCCCACCCCAGCATACACACACAAGCATTTCGGGGGCAGGCCACCCCGTTCAGTGTTTGTATTGTGATGAGCCCAAGAGGTGTCTGGTTGAGCTTACTCAGGGAGTCCACATGCTCGGACCCTCACCGGGGGTGGGCAGCCGTCAGGAGGAGCCCAGGCCTGCCTACCGTGGTCCCTGTCTCAGCAACCAAGGCCACCAAGCAGTGGTTTATTTGAAGGTGGCCTCATGGGGGCCCCTGGAGGACAGCAGACCAATGATTTGGCATAAAGTTCACTGACCCCAGAGCACTGGTCCTGGGACAGAGCTCCCCTAGACGGCTGAGTGGCTCATGGGTGCCGGCAGCAGCCCTGGGTCGGGAAGGCTATCTAGGTCCGGGTGGGTGTGACGGTGACGAAGCCCTGGGGAGGGACCTACGCGAGGAGCAACGGAACAGCTGTCCACTGTTGAACAGAGAAGGGAGAACGCCCTCCCCCAGAGGCCAGCAGCCAGCACCGCAGAGGGACGGGGCTCTGTCCTCGCTGGGGGGGACGGCGGTGGGCGGAGTGATGCGTGGGGCGGGGCTCAGGCCGCAGGAAGCTGGACCAGCCTCCTTGGCCAGAGCCTTAGAAGACAGCCCCATCCCCAAGCCCCAGGTCCTCCAGGGAGGATTTGTTTCTCTTTTCCCACGTTTCACAGTCTGCTTCCTGGGGCCAGCACCGTGCCCAGCTCCATGGGGAGTTTGGAGAATGCACCACCCAGGCTCTGACAGCAAGTGGCAGAGAACCAAGGCAGGGAGGATCAGCTCAGTGGCCGTGGGTTTCAGGAGCTACCAGGATAGTAAGGTAGGCAGCGTTGAGCGGCACTCATTCGCTCAACAAAATAAATGGATACTTTTAGCAGGCTTTCTCTGGAGAAGATGGAAACTCAAAAGGGGACCGGGAAATTTTGGATGGCAAACAGCTCATAAATCCTCACCAGGCTAGCTCTAGATTTTAAAACAAAAACGTTAAAAAGATTCCTGGCCTTTGTTCCTCTGCCACACACACATTTCTCTGTCCCAGTACACATACACACATGTAGCTGGAGAAAGGAAACAGTCGAATAAGAAGTAGCAACGGTTTAGTATTTAAATGAAGTTACACAGGTGCACATATTGTGAAATAAAAAAGAGGCTGTGCTTTGCTAATGTGTACTGCTTGTCCACCACCTGGCGTGCGATGGTCTAAAGGTCCTCTCTGAGCAGAGCCGCATCACAGCCCTGGGACCCTAGTGGTCACTCCGGGGTCCTCTCATGGTCTGTGGAGCAATCAGTCTGCGAGAGGGCAGCCACTCTGTGGGTTGTGTCGGCACTGTGATAAAAACCATCCGTCCCGCGAAAGACCCAAAGAGCCGTTACACTGTAAAGAGGGAGCATTTCACAAACAACGAGAAATGGATGAAATGTGTAAACATGTGTCTTTTCCATATAGCTTAATAAATGGACAAGGGGTGCTCGCTTCAGCAGCACATATACTAAAATTGGAACGATACAGAGAAGATTAGCATGGCCCCTGCGCAAGGATGACACGCAAATTCGTGAAGCGTTCCATATTTAAATAATAATAATAATAATAAATGGACAAGGGGTTTTCTGCAGAGATTTTTCATTTGTTACAACTCCGGAACCCGTGAGTGTTGTGAGGACATTGCAATAGGCAGGCAGAAGCCTTGGGTAGAGGAGAGACAGGTCATTAATTCCACTCAACCTATTCTAGGGCTTCTGTCCTTCACAACGGTGGTGTCTGAGCTCCTGTGATTGTGTATCTCTCTAAGTAAAGGGATTTTTATTATACATACCCAATCTGTAAACTTTCTAATATATATTAAAATATAGGCTTTAAAATATACTGAATCAGAAATGTAAGAAGATTTAAGAGGGTTTGGTACTTTCCCCCTCCTACATCTCTGCAGTGTTGACTCATCACCAAGCTCCCAGCAGGTGCTGGTGGGACCCCATGAGGACCTAGATTCATAGGGATGGCAGTAATTCAATCACTCATGCATGCAGTATATTTATTGAGTACCTTCCATTGGACCTCCCCTCCAAATCAGGAGTATCTTCTACAATGTGTAGATTAAGCAGTTGTCTAGCCACTGTTTGCATAATCCCAGTGATGGGGAACTCGTTATCTACTTCATTTGGGAGGACCTCTTCATTTTTCATGTATTCATTCATTCTCTAATTCATTAAAGGAAACATGTATTCTGTGTCTACAGAAATGGCCCTCCTCCGTCTACCCTTCCAACCACCCATGCCCTAAACGTGGGGCTCATCAGTAAAGGCTCCCTCTCCTTCATTCCTTCCACCCAGTGGATCAGCCCCCCTTTTAGACTCTGCCTAAGGGTTTCTTGGGTGGAGTTTCCTATCTGCTTCTTCCCTTTTCAAACCACCTTCTGTTACCCCTCTCCTCATCTCTGACTCTGACCACCACCATCTGCTAATTCTTATTCTTCACTCGGCAGCAAATGACGTGTTCTAATGCAAACACCACTGGAAAGGGGCTATAACCCCAAAGACCAGTGTTTAGGAACCAAGGCTTTGGAATCAGGCAGACCTGGATTCCACTTCTGCTTCTGGCCAGGACTTATTGTTGTGTGATCTTGAACGTCTCACTTACTGTGTTTGAGTCTTCATGTTCTTATCTGTGAAGTGGACATAATAATGGGATCTACCCCATAGAACTTTTTTTTAAAGATTTTATTTATCTATTTGACAGAGAGATAGAGATCACAAGTAGGCAGAGAGGCAGGCAGAGCGAGAGAGAAGAGGAAGCAGACTCCCTGCTGAGCAGAGAGCCCGATGCGGGGCTCGATCCCAGGACCCTGGGATCATGACCTGAGCCAAAGGCAGAGGCTTTAACCCACTGAGCCACCCAGGCACCCCTACCCCCATAGAACTTTTAATAGGATTCACAAAGAGACTGTTTAGCACAGCGCCTGGTACAGAGTTGGCACAGGACCCATGAGAGCCTCCATGATGGTGATGACGGCTGTGAGGAAGATGGGAGGGTGATGACCACAGTCTCTAATGAGAAATACTGCAAGAATGTCCCACCACTCTTGGGATAAAGTTCCACGTCCATAATGTGGTCTGCAAGACCCATCATGAGCCCACCCTGACTTGTCCCTTTCCCTCTTTCTACTTCCTGACTCATTCTCTACCCTCTGGCCCTAGTGGCCACAACTGGATGGAGTCTGGCAGATTTCCCATTCCCCGCTCCAGTGCTTACCCTTCCCACTCAGCCGGCACCCCTCCCTCCCCAGCAGCTCTGAGCTTGGAGAAAGTGGCCCACAATTGCCCTGGGGCGCTCTCTCCTTCAAGGACTTAGTTCACAGATGGGAGCCTGCCTCGAGGAAGTCTACACTCCAGAAGAAGCCATCAGGCTGTGACTGTGAGCAGGGCTCTGGGCAGGCGGAAGCAGGCTAGGAGAGCCTCGCTGCCACCTCCCTCCTCCCAGCCAGGCAATGTGAGCAGCCTCTCCCCTCTGGGCCCTCCATGGCCCTAGCAAGCTGGTGTAATGGGGAGAAGCCCAGGTGGCCGCCCAGCCTGAGTTTGCCCCGGGGCCGAGTGGGTGAGGATCTGGTACAGAGATGCAAACTGATCCCCTGTGACCTGGCGGGACCGAACGCTAGTGATGGGGGCTACCGCCGATGTACGAAGCCACTAACACTGTCTTCATGGTTTGGAAGCTGAAGCCTCGATTGGCAGCCTCCAGCAGTGTGCTCTGCTGTCTCCTTGTCACTCAGCCCCTGAGCGCATTATAGAGCCTCACATAGTTTTGACCTCTCGTCCATCCCTGGAGGATATGGACATCTGGGGAGAGCAAGGAGGTCATGGTTGGGAAATGGCATGGGCTAGAAGCCTCATGCTTTGTTGGTTGGTTTTTGGCTGAGGTCAGATTGTCCCGTGACCATGTCCCACTCTCTGCTGACCCTTTTCCAGACTTGACCTTCATGACCACTCAGGGAGGCAAGTGCTCATCGGTTCCTGATGTGGGAACTGAGACCCAGCAAGGAAGTAACTTGTTCCTCAGGAAGGGGGTCAGGAAGCCCACCTGGTCTTGGCAGGCTCGAGCCTTAGGCAGGGGTTAGGAATCTTGTCACCAGGAAAGCCCTCAAGGTGCCTTCGTGGGTGAAGAGCTCCTGAGCCAGCGCTGGGGCTGTGTCTGCCCTCATCAACAGACCACATCTTGTCCGCCTTGTGAGTTCTGGCCTCTGGCAGGACGGCCTCCCCAGGGGCTGGCGGCTAACGCCTGACCCGGAGACATTCTCTGGAGCAGCTTTACTAGCTATGATTCACAAGCCAGACAGTTGACCCATTCCAGTGGCTTTCAGTTTATTCTCAGAGCTGTGCAATGGTCACTGTTTTCTGATTCCAGAACACATTCGTCACCGCAAAGTGAAATCCCCCATCCTGCCCTCCCCACACCATTGGGAGCCACTAACCTCCCTTCTGTCTCTAGACTTGCGATTTCTGGACATTTCACGTGGACGGAATCACACACCGTGTGCCTTTTATGGCTGGCTCCTTTCATCAGGCTTATGGCGAGATGTAATATTTAATTGTAGGGGGAGACCTTTGGAGGCCAGGCCTGGAGTCCCTACCATGCCACTAACTCACCGTGTGATCTTGGCAAACCACCCCCTCCATGGCCTTTGGCCTCCGTATTGTCATCAGTAAAATGGGCAGATAACCCAGTAAGTACGCCTGTCTCACCCAGAGCAAGTGACTCTGAAAAGGGGGCTCCATAAACTACAAAGGGCAGAGCCATCATGACAGGGACCACCCTGGGCTTGGAGCCAAGATCCTGGGCCCCAGCCCAGCTCTGCCACTCCTGGCCGTGGGAATTTGGACAAAGCCGGTTGAGTTCTCTGAGTTTCTGTTTTCTTGTCTATAAAATTTTTATGAGGATCCAGGTGCTTTGAAAGAGTAAGACAGATCAAAGTGTTCTGGTGGCCTAAATAGGGTTCCCTCCCCCCTCAAGTGCACAACCACATGGGACCTCAGAAGACGAACTTACTTGGGAATAAGGTCTTCACCGAAATCATTAAGTAAGGATGGGGTAATACTGGATCGAGGCAGGCCCCATGTCCAATGAGTCGGGTCCTCATAAGAAGAGGAGAGACACACAGGGACACAGAGGTCATCAGGAGATGTAGGCAGAGGCTGGAGTGCAGCTTCCAAAAGCCAAGGAACACCGAAGATTCCCCGGAACTTCCAGAAGCCGGGAAAGAGGCATTGAAGAGACTCCGCCCCCGCCAGACCCTCCAGGAGGAATGGACCCTACAGACACCTCGATCTTGGACTTCTGGCCTCCTGAACTGTGAGAGAGTAAATTTCCACCGTTTTAAGCCCCCTCCCTACCCGCCCCATCTGTGATGCTTTGCTGCGGCAATCCGAGATGGCTAGAGCTGTGTTCCCGGTCCTGAGGGCGTGCTCCCCGCCACGGTCCAGAAACCCCTGTCCCTAGCAGTGCAGAAGTACAGAAGTCTGCCACGGGCTTTCTTTGGGTCTCCTGAGGGCCGGTGATGGTAGCTGGCGACAGAAGTTTCCCTAAGAAAGAGTGGGATAGACCATCATGCAGAACCTCAGAGAGTTTTCCAAAAGGAGGATCCTGAGGCCTTTCCCGAGATCCCAAAATGTTAGGAGCCAACCCGAGCCCCAAGAGCGTGTGCACCACAGACCTGCTGACCCAGGACCAGGACCGCCCTGTTCCTCCTCTTCTTTCCCTCAACCCCAAAAGCAAGCTGATTCCAAGCATCTCAGGCCAGGCTAATAAGAGGCCACAGGGCCTGGCTCCTGGCTTCCAGGCAGCCCGGGCACAGAGCTCCCCCCAGTGGGAGGTTGTTTATGGAGAGCCCCACAAGGTGACCCAAGACAGGGCTGAGGCTCCTCTGGCTGCCCCCTCCATGCTGAGTCACCTTCCGAGGCCCACTCAGTGGGCCAGCCACGTCTGCCCGTTTCCTCTCCAGGGTCCTGGCCAAGACGGAGGACGGCTTACGTAACTCCTCCTTGTGCAAGAGCAAAGCGATACGAGGCCAGCTGCGGCCCTGACTGAGACACATCTTTGCCAGTAACTCTGAAATGTTAGCTCTCTTCTGAGGCATCTTCTCTGATCCCAATGCCCACTGGAGAACCCCATTTAGGCCTTTCACGTGGGTCTTCATCTTCTCTGTCTCTGTCACATGTGTGTAGCCACCATGAGGACTGGGACGGCCATGGGTGAACCTAAGTCTTCAAGAAAAGGTGGACGTTCTCTTCAGCACGTCAATTCCCCTCTACCCAGGTTGTGGAAGCATTTCCGATCATAGGACCGGCATGATTTATGTGAAAGACACATGCCCACAGCATCAATCCTGTCTCTCTTAAAGACACACGAGCGCTACTGGTTTCCTAGGAAAACTAATCTGATTTCATGCCCCCCGTTTTTTTTTTTTTGCTATACATGGACCATTTAGCCATCTCTGTTGATTGAAAAATGATGTAAGAAGTTTTCCATATGGGCAATTTCTGACTCCAGAGAAAGATCATAAAACTGGAGAACACATACATGCATTCATCTTCCCTGTAAGCGTCCATATGACACAATATCAACTCAATATCGACATTTTTCCAAGGATCTATTTGATCTTCACAACAGCTCATGAAGTAGGCAGGGCACATTCACTCCCAGATGAACAAACTGGGTCAGGAGCTCCCCAGGACAGCCAGGGTCCCCCAGCGTTCTCTCCCCAACAGCGGGATGGAGGGGGCTATCTGTCATGTCAGAGAACTCCTCAGTCTGATCTGAAACTGTTTAATTCTCCCTTTGCTGCACCAAAACAAGAGTGTTTGGGGGCATAGGGCCTGAGTGGTCCCCAGAAAGAATGAGTAAACGCGGTCTGAGGCTTGAGCCTGGGCTTTCTGACTCCAAGTTCCAAGGAAGCCTTCCACAGACATGTCCTATACATACCCATGCGGAGCCTTCCACCTACCATGCTTTCTTCAGCTCACCTGCCTTCTGACTCCTATTCATCTCTCAAAACCCAGCTCAAATATCCCTCCACTATCATTCTTTCCAGACTCAGCCTCAAGCAGAATTAAACTCATTAGGTCCTCATACTCAGACAGACCCTTGGGTCTTCGTTGTCACTCTGCATTCCTCTCTGTGCAGTCACCGTGTGTCTTTGTCCTCAGACGGACCCAGAGCCCCTCAAGGGGCCATGGAGAGGAATTTGTTCATCTGTGTCTTCCCAGTGCCCACAAGGGACGCGGTGCCCTCAAGGGTTTTAGGACTGCTTGCTGAGCCGGAGACAAACTATCGATACTCTGATATAGAAATAAATGGGGTTGTGAATTCACTCAGCAAATATTTGTTGAGGTCTGTTGTAAGAGTTTGGACTATGACTCCAATCAAAAGAGATAAGCATTTGCCCGGTGCAGCTCATGCTCTCGCAGGAGACACAAGAAGTAAAAACCAAACCACGTATCCAGGTGATAATGGTTGTAACAAACAGGGAAGCTGGAGAGGGGAGGAGAGGTTATTTCAGAGAAGGGCTCTCTGATAAGGGGGGGGTTTATGGGGACCAGGAGACCTGAGGCATGGAGCCGTCTAAGGGAAGTGTGCTCCAGGCACAGGGAACGACCAGTGCCAAGGCCCTGAGGTGGGAGAGGATGGTGCATGTTCAAAACAGAGCAAGGGAACCAGGACAGCCAATGGAGGAGCAGGTGGGGACCATGACCATGACACACAGAAAAGGTGGCAGGCTGTGTCACAGACAAGTCTTAGTCCATTCCTGTGCCTGAGACAGGAGCAGTGAGAATTTCCAGCAGAGACACAACATGGTCAGACTAAGGCTTTAGAACATAGCAGAATGTGGCTGAGCATCCCTGGTCACACCCTTCCAGGCCCAGTGTGCTCTAGGGCCCAACTGTGTTAGCTCAGGGGCTTCTCCTGACCCCCCTCAAAGGAGGGTCAGCCGAGCCACCCCCTCATCCCGTCCAGGTGAGACAGCCTCTCCCAGAGCAAAGCTGACACAGAAATTAATGTGGCTACTTTTAAACCTTCCTGGTCTTTGGAACTCCTGGCCCAGCAGAGAGCTTTCTGCCAAGTGCCCAGAGCCCTTCACTTTTAAACGACCATCAGCTCAGGCCAGCACAGTGCTCAGAGCTGCCTGGGACCCACTCAAGCCTGCAACTGGCACCCTGTCAATTTGCAGAGGTTTGCGCTTTGGGAAACCAACAAACTTTAGGATTGTATTTTTACCCCCTTCCACCCAGATGCCTCCAGCTGGGCCCCTCCATGCTCACACACTCTGTGTGCCCACTGTGGGCTCTTCTGCAATGGCGTTTACGCACTTGCCCGCCAACGTGGGCTTGACCACCTGTCGGGGCCACCAGAACATGAGCAGGCCCAGGGGGACACCGAGGCTTCTTCTCTCTGCCCCCTTGCACCCAGCCCTCCCTGGGCACCAGGCAGGCTGGCACTCCCTTTGTATTTGCAGAATACGAGGAGGAACACACAGACCCGTGCTCATCCAGGGGAGTTACAAGGGGCCTTGAATGATGGAGGGGCACAAAGCAGATAGGTAGGGGAGGGGAGGCCATTGCCAGCAAATGTCCACAGGAAGACAAGTCCGGAAGCACTAGGGAGCCTGCCAATCACCGCTCGGCCGCATCAGAAGCCCCAGGGTCGGGAGGTGGCTCTGGGTGTTACAAGCAGGACTGTGGAGTCTGTGAATTCCCAGGGACTGGGGTGTAGTCTTCTGGAATGACAAAATCCAGGTGCTCTGGAAGAGTAATCTAGCACAGGCATTGACAGAAGGACGAGAGTGAGAAAGCAAGATTTGTTGGGAGTTCTGTGTCATAGACGCATCTGCTGCATGAGAGCCTAAAACTGATGACAGAAGGAAGGCTTGGACAGAGGGGACAGAGAGCTCGATGTGCCTTTGGCTCAGGCCAGAAGGTGCCTAGCTTTGGCTTCTTTCCTGCGTCTACAAGTAGAGTTCATAGTAGGGACCACACGTGTGACTGTGGTGGCTGAGCAGGAGCCCTGAGGACGCTTGGGTTCTAGAAGTTACCTGCAGAGATGTTCCCAATGAAATGTCCTCGCAGAAGCTGCTCGATGTGACTAGGAGAGGACATAGGGTGGCTCCAGGGTTTAGCGACTGGAGAACTGTGTATGTCACAGTGGGGAATGTGACCCATGAGTTCCCCAAGTCCCTCAAACTCCACCCCACCTCCCCTGAGTATGCATCGAAGCCCAAGCCCACCTAGAGCTCAGGAGACACGGCTGCCCAGAGTCCCCAGCACTCACCTCAGGGACAGTCCCCAAGAGGGAGGACCTGTTCCACCAAGCCAGACAGGCTGTCCTCTGTTCACAGATGGCAGTCCTGGGCACCCTGCCAGCCACTTCTTTGTGCCTCTTTGTTGCCCTGTTCTCCCCACACATGCCCCCCACAGCCCCCAGGACCCAAAGGACCCTCATCCCACTCCAGGGCTCCCCCTTATGTCCTCCACATTATAGGGGTCTGTACCCCTTCCTAGATGGGAGGTTCCCTCATCCTGCCTTCAGCCTTGGGAAATCGAGCCCCTCTTCCCACAGGCTTGGGGTTCACTCCCCCTGTCCTCAGCCTCCCAGAATTCAGGCCCCCTCTCCCCACCACCCCAGAAGTAGAAGGAGACCCTCTCTTCCCTGGGACCAAGACCCACTTCCCATTTCCCACTCTGAGTGAACAACAGTGGGAACATCCATTTTCTTAAGAGAACATTCCATCTCACCCCCGGGTGAGGCCCCATAGCTTTGGCAAGGCTGCCACAGAGTCATCTCCCGAACCCCAGCTCAGCCATCCTCTAGCAAATGAGTCACGGAGCCCTACACAGTCCCCTTGTCCTCATGGCCCATCCACTTTCCCACCTGTGCAGGGCCAGGGTCGGACCCCCAGACCTGATCTCAGGGCCTGGACAGGAAGTCATCCCATAAGAACAGATACACTCCAGTCTAAACACATATGGAAGGGAGAAAAGGCAGCTGCTTTCCAGAAAGGGTTTCTCTGGGGAGACCCCAATCTTCATCACTAGTCAGGAAGAAATGAGACTTGGTGCCTCTCTCTGATGAAAATCTCCCCCAAACAATGGCCAACACTCACCTAACATCCACGTTACTAAAAAAAATCCCGGGTCTCCCCTGATGGGAGGCAGCCTTCCCAAAGATAAACTCCACTTCCCTCCCTAAAATGCTGAGGGGCTACTGAATCTTGGAATCGTCTTCTTCTTTATCTTCTGCTCCCATGATTTTAATATGTCTAGCATATTAGAAAGCTGCTAGAAAATTCTAAAGTGCATATTGTCCCCACCGAGGTGTCAGTACAGAGAAAGGAAAGAGAGAAGACCAGATTCTGAAGACAAAGAGGACACGTTCTGCTCCAGAGAGGCTGGGTTCAAGGTAACGTCCCAAGGGGACATAGAGCACCCAAGAGGCAGGACTAAGAAGTGGGGAGGGCTGGGACCCTGAGACTCGGGGATCCCCTTTCCAGAAGCCAGAATTTAAGCCCTGACATGGATGCGTTCTCCTGCGTTTAGGGAAGGACTCTGAAATGTCTTAATTTTCTAAGAGGGCAGATAAGGAGCACTGCAGTTAAAGGCTCTTGAGACTTGACTCTCAAAGAAAGCCAGACATGTCTTATGGACTGAACACGAGGTCTTGAGTAGTTCAAGTTGACAGATGCAATGTGCATTGAAGAATGGGCCTCGGAGCCGCCCGGGAAGATTAGGGAAAGTGCATCTGCTCTTACTCAACTCCGGACCTCGCCTGAGTCAAATTTTTCCTAGCTCACTGTTTGTTTAGTGGGCTCCACACTAACGGGTTCTTGGCCATGGATCCTTCAGGGCCGAAATTCAGAAGAAGGCATTTAAGGAAAGCTGTTGCAAAACCTCAGGCAGGAAGGACCCCGTGGTCAATGGGGCTGTTATCACTCAGTGTCCACTGAGGCTCACAGGGGCTCAGAAGGAGGCCAGGATACATTTTAAGTGCATCTTGGCCAACACACCACTCCTAGGCTGTCTGGGCTTCCCCAGATGTCGCCAACGTGAGGAGGGGGTTGGGAGCAGACTCTCTTGCCAGCCCCCCAAATGCAGAGCAGTTTTCCTTTTAAACCCCAGCTTGCTTCTTCCATTGAAAGACTCACTCTTTTCGGCAGTCCCTCCAGTGACCTCATCGGAGAGGAGGTTGTGTAATTCAAGGCCGCAGCATTTCCACGGGGCTTCTCAGTGCAGAACACACCTCCGGAGGCTGCTCTTGCCGTTAGGAAAGCCGGCTGAAGCTTTGAGCTCTTTCCTTACCTGGGTAAGTAAATGACCACCTTTTTTTTTCCTCTTGTGAGAGCAAGACGTAAGAGGAGAGCCACGTCTCTTAGAAAAAAAACAAATCTGGGCGCCTGGGTGGCTCAGTGGATTAAGCCTCTGCCTTCGGCTCAGGTCATGATCTCGGGGTCCTAGGATCGAGCCCTGCATTGGGCTCCCTGCTCAGCAGGGAGCCTGCTTCCCCCCCTCTCTCTCTGCCTGCCTCTCTGCCTACTTATGATTTCTGTCAAATAAATAAATAAAATCTTTTTTAAAAAAAAAGCCTCCCTTTATAACTAAATATTAGCAGAATTTTTGGCCTTCTTTAAGTGTGTGTTTTTTTGAAACATAGTTCTAGGGTACCTGAGTGGCTCAGTTGGTTGAGCGCTGCCAAAGGCTCCAGTCATGATCCCAGGGTCCTGGGATCGAGCCCAACATCGGGGTCCCTTCAGTGGGGAGCCTGCTTCTCCCTCTCCCTCTGTTGCTCCCCCTGCTTGTGAGTTCTTGTCTCTCTGTGTCAGATAAATAAATAAAATCTTTTTTAAAAAAAGAGAGAAAAAGAAAGAAAGGAAGGAAGGAAGGAAGGAAAGAAGGAAGGAAGGAAGGAAGGAAGGAAGGAAGAAAGAAAGAGAAGAGAGGGAAAGGAAGGAAGGAAGGAAGGAAGGAAAGAATCCTAATTCTAAATCCGTTTAAGAGACTGTATTCCGTGTCTGCTTTGAGGTGGAGTTGCTTTTCCAGAAGAAAAGGAGGAGAGTGTCTGGACTAGCCTAGGAAGTTTCCAGAAGCTCTTTCTTTATTTCAAGGCCACAGGAAATATGTAGAGGCTGGATACAGCCTCCCAAGTGTTCCGTGTGGACTCTGACCAGCTTCCATTTACGATTTCTGATTGATAAAAATCAGACGGACCTCCCCAGGATGGCTTACCAGATTTCAGAAGACCGATAACTGGCTAGGTTATTTGTGGCTTGACAATAGCATCTTATTATTTGACTGAGCTGTGATTCTTTAATCTCCGTGTCTGTATTTCAAATGCCTTTATTACCACCTCACTGTTGGAATTGGAATGAATTCCAAGAAGCCCTCCTTATGGAAGAGAGTGGTCTCCCGAGTTACAATGTCAATGTTAAAATGTACAGAACTCAGAAAGTAGCACATAGAAATTACAGACTCATCTTCTCTGGTAGACTTGCCTGGTGTCAGCTCTAAGTTTTTAACAAATAAGATCGAATATTACTCAAAATGTTGATAGTGCTGTTTACTGAGCACCTACTATGTGCCAGGCAAATATCAGAGCTATAACTAAGAAGTGATGAAGGAAGGTCTCTCCTTTCTTTCCAACTTGCTATAAACACAGACAGCAGGTGGCAAAGACAAACCCTTTAAAAATAAGCCCAGCTTGGGCACCGGCATGGTATAGTCAGTTGAGCCTCCAACTTTGGGTTTAGCTCAGGTCATGATCATGGTCTCAGGGTCCTGGGATGGAGCCCCACCTTACGCTCTATGCTCAGTACAGGGTCTGCCTAATATTCTCTCTCCCTCTCCCTCTCCCACTCTCACTCATGCTCTTTCTCAAAGAAGTGAGTCTTGGGGTGCATGGGTAGCCCAGTCAGTTAAGTGTCTGCCTTCGGCTTCAGTCATGATTCCAGGAGCCTGGGATCGAGTCCTGTGTCGGGCTCCCTGCTCAGCGGGGAGTCTGCTTCTTCCTCTCCATCTGCCTGCCGCTCTCCCTACTTGTGGTGTGTGTGTGTGTGTGTGTGTGTGTCAAATAAATAAATAAAATCTTGGGAAAAAAAAGTCTTAAAAAATCAGTAAGCCCATCTTGAGCAGACACAGGCTGTGGGACAGAGGACAGTGTGTGCTGAACCAATCAGATTCAAGCTGACTTCAGAGGTCTCGGCATGTGGCTTGGGAAGCAGTCCCTGATTTTCCAGGTAGGGTGAAGCCTTGCCCCCTGGATGAGTTTCCTGTGGCTGCTGTTATATGTTAACATAAACCTAGTGGCTTAAAAATGACACAGTGTTCAGCATCAGTCACACTGGGCTGAAGTCAAGGTGTTGGTAGGGCTGTGTCCTTTCTAGAGGCTCTAGAGGAGAATCCGTCCTTGCTTTTTCCACCTTCAAGAGGCTGCCTGTGTCTCTCAGCCCTTTCTTCCACCTTTAGAGCCCCCGGTGTCATATCTGTGCCTCAGTTTGTTCATCTGTACCATGGGCACAAGTCTTTGACTGCTCATGCAGCCCTGATGTCAAGCTCAAGTTCCTGAGAGCCCAGCAGAGTCTTGAACCCTCCATAGATGACAGGTGTGGGGGATGCTGAAGGCTCAGACATGTGCATCCAGGTCTCCCTCCAGCCCCAGAGTCAGGGAGGCTTGGGGTAGAGACAAAGCCTTTGAGCGGGTTTTCTTTGGTGGGTAGATCTTGGTCCCCATGTGCAGAGAAGGGCACAGGAAGGCATGACACGAGGCCCCGTGACAGTTTCAGGACACAGCTCTGCAGACGTGTATGGAGTACAACTGGATCCTGGCCCCCCTCCCCAGGGCATCTGAGAAATCAGGTCTGCTGGGCACACCAGCTTCTGCGGCCGCCGAAAGGAATCCCCACAAACCAGGTGGCTTCAAAGAACCAAGTGGCTGTATCACAGCAGTGCGGTCATAAAGCAGTTCTCGTGCAAAGCTATTTTCCAAAAATTGATGTATTTAACTCTCTATATATACACACAAACCCATAACAGCTTGGCCATATTACCGTGATGGAGTTAGAAAGGAGTTTAGTAATACAATTGTTTTAAAAAATAGTTACGTCTTTAAGAATATATATACACCCGTATACATGAAGACAAAATAACTTTTCATGTTACCGAGCTGAACACTGAAAAAGGACATAAGCAGCATAAACTAGGTACAAATCCACAGGATCTGATCCGTGCCTGACTCGGGTGTGTCCGGGACATTTTCCTGGAGAATGACTTTTTCTTCTCGCCTGGTCTTACTATTTTTAATTGTTCTATATAATTGCTGAACTCTTCACCTTCAAGTGTTACAGTTAATAAATATAAATTAGCACCTTCAGTCGACCCTTCTCTTAGACTAGAACATATTTATTTAAGAAAATGGGACTGGGGCAGGTGCTCAGGTGCCAACGCACACTGAGCAAGTTGTGCCAAGGGGGGCTGTTCTCGAGCCCTACTCTTTGCATATAAAATGATGTGAATATTTTAGCCCAGATATTTTCACAGGTGGTGACTTTATGCCTTCATTCATGGCTTTCTTCAACAAATATTTTTATCGGATGCAACTCTACAAAGAAACTGTAGTTATGATTTCTGAATGCTTTGGCAAGCTTAGATGTTGTGAATCATAGGTTTTCCCAATTTCATCTCATTTCTGTACAGAATATGAACTTATCCAATGGAAAAGTTTCTTCCCACAAACTGAGGTAGTCCAAAACTCACTACAGAATTTAAAAATTAAATCTTGTGTGCCACGGAGCCCTTGTTCTCTGATTTAATCCTTTCTTCCCTTTTACAATACATTTCCTTTATTTTCTGCACAATAGCTTCGTTTTCCATTGTTAGACATGCAAAAGCAGATGTTTCAGTACTCTGTTCTTTAAACACCTTGATTAAAGATCTCCAATTGATTTGGAATAAAATTCAAAAAAAAATTAGAGCTCTCCTTTAACAAACAGCTAGTAACACTTTCAGGCATTTAGGTTCAAGGTCTTATAAAATTGATGGAGATGGGCAGCAAAGGAAAGAAATACATGTCGAAGGTTTTCTTTTTTTTAATTCACCATCAACTGCACTACAAAAAGCTGCAGTTTTCTTAATTTTGTCGACAATCGTCTCCGTTTCAATTGGTAGAATATTGAAACTTACTTGTAAGTAATTATAAACAATGTGTACATTTCTGTGTCTTTGGTCTCTTATTTAGTAAGAATGTAACTGTTACCATGACACCATGCCCAGGATAATCCATTTTAGCATTACCATCACAAAAATATAACTCTAGTTCCAATGTAAACAATTTAAACTAAATTTAGAATAGAATTCCCCGGAAGTCCTTAGTTCCGTTTGGCCAAACTGAGCTTCCAGAAACTTGTCTAGGAGAAAACCAGAACCAAAAATCAACTGAGTTAATTTGCAGAGCAGCTGCTTGGTCTAAGTTGAAACGCCATGCTTCCATGGGTGAGATCGGTGTCTTAGGGCAGATCTTTTAAAAGCATGAACTTCTAAAATGGCAGCTTTTGTGTCTTAGGTATTCTTGGAGTCAGCGAAATCACTGCAGCCCCACAGTGATGTCAACATCAGCAAACATTCTGTGCAACCCGCACAGTCATCACAGCTTCCTTGAGAAACAGAAGCTCGCTACTTAAGTCTCCACGGCTTGCGATTTTGAGCTCATCACTGCCAGAAAGGGCATATTGCAAAATTTAGAAGTATTTTCAGAAGCCGCCTGGCTGGCTCAGTCTGTAGAACATGCAACTCCATCTCAGGGTTGTGAGTTTGAGCCCCACGCTGGGCGTGGAGCCTACTTAAAAAAAGAATT
>PISX010018130.1:0-41384 GCA_004024625.1 Mellivora capensis | reverse complement strand
AGTACCATACTGTCTTGATGATGACAGCTTTGTAATAGAGCTTGAAGTCCGGAATCGTGATGCCACCAACTTTGGCTTTCTTTTTCAATATTCCTTTGGCTATTCAAGGTCTTTTCTGGTTCCATATAAATTTTAGGATTATTTGTTCCATTTCTTTGAAAAAAATGGGTGGGATTTTGATAGGGATTGCATTAAATGTTTAGATTGCTTTAGGTAGCAATGTCTTTAGGTAGACATTTTCACAATATTTGTTTTTCCAATCCAGGATCATGGAACATTTTTCCATTTCTTTGTGTCTTCCTCAATTTCTTTCATGAGTATTTTATAGTTTGCCAAGTATAGATTTTTAGCCTCTTTGGTTAGGTTTATTCCTAGGTATCTTACAGTTTTGGGTGCAATTGTAAATGGGATTGACTCCTTAATTCTCTTTCTTCTGTCTTGTTGTTGGTGTAAAGAAATGCAACTGATTTCTGTGCATTGATTTTATATCCTGACACTTTACTAAATTCCTGTACAAGTTCTAGCAGTTTTGGAGTGGAGTCTTTTGGGTTTTCCACATACAGTATCATATCATCTGCAAAGAGTGAGAGTTTGACTTCTTCTTTGACAATTTGGATGCCTTTAATTTCTTTTTGTTGTCTGATTGCTGAGGCTAGGACTTCTAGTACTATGTTGAATGGCAATGGTGATAATGGACATCCCTGCCGTGTTTCAAGGTACAATTTTATTTAGAGTTTTAAAGACCTTGCAAAGGATCTCCTTCACCAGTTTCAATGTGGGATCCATCTCTCTGTTGGATATATGAATATATATATATGTATATATATATATATATACATATATATATATATGTGAGTATACATGAATAACATAACATAACATAACATAACATAACATAACATAACATAACATGTAGTTACCTACAACAAATGCCATGAAGTGTTATCGAGTTCAGTGAATCCACTGGTTAAAAGTATACATATGATGAGTTCACATTCAGTTTTATGCCACCAGAAATTTTTTTAAAGATTTATTTATTTTAGAGAGAGAAAGGGAGAGAGCATGAGCAGGGTAGGGGCAGGCAGAAAGAAAGAGAGAGAATCCTCAAGCAGACTCCCCACTGAGCACAGAGCCTGATATGGGTCTCAATCCCAGAACCCAAAGATCATGCCCTGAGCTGAAACCAAGAGTTGCTACTTAACCAGCTGTGCCACCCACGCTCCCCTCAGGCTAACAGAATTGATTGGCATGAGCCTGGACAGCCTAGATTGTAATTCTGGTTAAGATACATAACATTTCTGTTGGTTTACATGAAATAAGGCATGAAAATATTTTTTAAGTTAATTGCTTATGTTAAGATTAAAAAGACTTTAATATACAGTTTTAGATTTTTGTACAACCATTGGAAGAGCTAGGACAATAAGTATTAGGAAAGCAACAACAACAAAAAGATTTCAGACTAAGCACCTAAATAACTGATTGATAGGAGATCAGTAAGAAGTCACTGCAATTTTTAGGAACCTTTGACAATTTCCTACCGCATAGCTTAGTCTCAGTGGCAAAGATAGTGTGTCTTAAGCGCTCTCCAAAAAGTCATTATGAAACTCATAACTGTCCATTCATCTTGCTTCAAATGCCCCTGGATAACTTTTTCCAATGTTTCCATCAAAAATACAGTCCTTGGAATTCCTCACATATTGTATCCTTTAAAAATTTTAAAGTTTAATATATTTTCATATAAAAAAAGATATGATTTGTCATAGGACATTTGACACTTATACCATTTCTGGACCTTTCATTTCTTAATCTTTTTTTAAAGTAGGCTCCACACCCAATGTCTGGCCTGAACTCACAACCCTGAGATCAAGAGCCGCATGCTCTACCAACTGAGCCAGCCAGGCATCCGCCTGGAGCTTTCATTTCTTTTTTTTTTTTTTTTTAATATTTTATTTATTTATTTGACAGAGAGGAGAGAGAGCAAGCGAGCACAGTCAGACAGAGCGGCAGTCAGAGGCAGAGGGAGAAGCAGGCTCCCTGCTGAGCAAGGAGCCCGATGTGGGATTCGATCCTAGGATGCTGGGATCATGACCTGAGCCAAAGGCAGCTGCTTAATCAACTGAGCCACCCAGGCGTCCCTGGAGCTTTCATTTCTTAATGTAGATCTTAGTGATCTAAGTTTCCATCTGGTATCATAGTCCCTCTTCCTGAAGAACTTCCTTTTGCAGCTCTTAGAGTGCAGGTCTACTAGCAATGCATTCTCTTTCTCCCTTGATTGAGCTTCTTGAATTTGTGGTTTGATGTCTTTCATTTAACTTCTGCCCATTATCTCCAATTATCTCTTTTGCCCCATTCTCTCTCCCTTCTCCGCTTAAGACTCCAGTTACACATATGTTAGACTGATACTGTCCCACAACTCTTGGATGTTCTGCTCATCAATATATTTTTCTAAAGATTTTATTTATTTATTTGACAGAGAGAGAGAGATCACAGTAGGCAGAGAGGCAGTTAGAGAGAGAGGGAGAAACAGGCTCCCTGCTGAGCAGAGAGCCCAATATGGGGCTTGATTCCAGGACCCTGAGATCATGACCTGAGCGGAAGGCAGAGGCTTAACCCACTGAGCCACCCACGTGCCCCTCATCAATTTTGAGGTATTTTTTTCCTCTTTGTGTTTTAGTTAGGGGAATTTCTTTTGTCCTACCTTCAAATTGATGAGTCATCATAGAAATTCTTCATTTTTATTTTTTTTAATTTTTTAGAGATTTTATTTATTCATGAGAGAGAGACAGAGGCAGAGGCAGAGGGAGAAACAGGCTCCCCAAGGAGCAGGGAGCCCGATGCAGGACTCAATCCCAGGACCTGAGCCAAAGGCAGCTGCTTAACCATCTGAGACACCCAGGGGCCCAAATTCTTCATTTTTAGTGTTATCTTTTTCATTTCTAGTATTTCCATTTAACTCTTTATATATTTTTTCATCTTTCTCCTGAAATTCATTATTTATTATCATCCATGTTGTTAACCTTTTCTCCCAGCTTCTTTAACATTTCAATTATAGTTATTTATATTATTTTAAAGTCCCCATCTGATAGTTCCAAGATCTGGGTCATCTTTGAACCTGGTTCAATTGATTTCTTTGTCTCCTGAAAACAGGTTCTTTTTTTCCTTGCCTTTTTTCTGTCTCATAATTTTTTATTAAATACCAAACATCCTGTGTAGACTAGTAGAAATGGAAGTAAATAGTATTCACATCTGGAAAGGGCATTCCTCTTTTTATATCAGATTGTTATGGTAAGGGGTTGAGCCAATCTAGCTACAAGTTGAAATGAGTTGAGTTTGGTGGTTGCTGTCATTCTTCTTAAAGGACTACAGCCATGAAACTCCTTTTGCAGTGGGTATGTGCTTGGAGTGGGAGTGAGAGGAGCAGAATGCTTTTCTCTGTGAGCTGCTCCTCCCTCAACTTTGCAGAATCCCTCAACTTGTGCCACAGAGGAAGTCTTTCTCTTTCTCTAGGTTCCTATCCCTCCCTCAGTAGTAGGCAGCTCTTCCTTGGTAATCCATAAGTGAGGAAGAGAGGGTTCTCTCTTGTTCTAATTCAGACCAGCCTTTGGGGAGTGCTGTTTGCCTGGGCCTCAGAGGTGGGCTTTCTCAGGACTCTTGCTCTTCCTGCCTGTGGTGCTCTACCTCTGCCTGTATCTGAAGCTGACCTTGAGCAGGAGTTTCCTGTCCCTCCTGCAACAGTAGAAACCTCCACTTGGTATTTTACAGACTCTAAGGCCCAAGACAGTTGCTTACCAGGGAAGGAAATGTTGCTTTTGTTTTTTCCCCTTACCATAATATGCCTTTGCCAATGCCCTGGAAGCAAGAAGCTTTGCTGCCCTCCCCAGCAGCTGAAAGTTTTTCTTTCCTAGGAAGGAAAACTCTGGGAGAAGTGGGTGGGACTTGGTGCCTTATACTTCTCCACTGATCACCTTCTTTGAGTCTGATTGGCCAGAGTTTGCTTCCCCTCTCCCAGGGAATTAAGACTTTTCCTTCTATCTCAGGAAAGGTACTTTTCTCTTAGCATCTGGTGGTCCCTTCCTGAAGTCTGCACTATCAACAAGTGTCTTGCCCTGCCCTCAATAACCCTCCTGAGCATCTGGTAGGAGATGGGATAAAAAGCTGAGAATGAGTGTTAACCACCCCCTATAATATGTCCCCCCAGCTAGTTCAAACTGCTCTGTTAACCCATTCTTGCTCTTCAGTGTTTCCATACATTTTAGCTTATTTTTCTTACCTGCTTGTGTTGCAACTGGTGGGTGCTGCCTCTGCTGTAGGAGAGACCATGCATCACATCTCCCATTGGAAGGTCTTGCTCCTCTTTGAATTCATGTTGCCTGGTTGTGACCTCGGTTCTCTGATGGGTCCCAGAAAGTCTGTGACTTTGTCGTCTATTGGGATTTTTCTAGTAATTAGTATAGCAGTGGCTTTTTCTTTTTCTTTCTTTCTTTCTTTTTTTTTTTTTTGCATCCTATGTGGGATGCCAGAAGTCTGAATTTTTTAAGATAAAATATTCATACTTATAGCAAATTTTCTCAATAAAGAAATGTCAAAGAAGAAAGTAAAGAAGAATCCTGCCACCCAGAGGTAATTATTAAAAACTCCTTGTGACCATCCTTTCAGACAAATCTTGATGCAGATTTGCACATACACCATTCAATGTATATAATAAATTACATATGGTATTTTACTCCATGGAGCTAGCATAATTTACTTAACCAACTTCTGTCAATTTAAGAGTGCCTTCCAGAGATATTGTTTCTATTCTTTGGCTATTATAAATAAAGGCTTCATCATCTTTAGAAGAGACATTTCCATCATGGAAGAGTTTTGAGTACAAATTTTTAAGATTAGTTTGATAGAAGGTTTATATGTAAAGTCTAGGATGATCTAGAGCCAGGGGAGGAGGCCTCATCCACATAAACTTTTGTCCTGAGATTTGCATACAGCCTGGATCAGCCTGAATTCTGTAGGGTTTTGTAGCCCCATCATCTGCCAAGATGTCTGAAAGCCCCCTGGTAGACAGGAAGTGGCCCCCTTGAGGCACATCAAATGGGCCTTGGGCTGCATCCAGTGAAGACTTGTCCTATTTTTGAGAGAATTCCCTAGCTTAACAATGTTGTTAGTAGAAAATTCACTGGTGATATATGTAGATAAATATTTTATTTTTACTTTTGGCCTATTCAATGAGTAATGCTAGCTTGCATACAGTCTCATATTTTATTTCAATATTCCTAATTCCCCAGTTTCTTTTCTCCAAATTGTCAGCACACAGACTGGTTCTCCTCTCTTCATGCGCTTGTCATTCCCCCCACTCCTCTACCAACCAGCACGCAGTGGGACATACTAGTGTTTAAAAAATAAGTGTTTGGGTTAAAAAAAAAAAGAAGAAGAAGAAATGTTAATGTAAAAGTCAAGATGAATGAAATTTTAGGGGCAGAAGATGATCTTTCTTCATGATGGGATAGAAAGATTGTTTTGATCGTAATATATTTAATGGCTTAAAGGAGAGAGAAGCAAGGAGACAGGAAAGCCCACAAAGGATGGCCAAAGTTTCAGAAGAGGGGGGCGCCTGGGTGGCTCAGTGGGTTAAGCCACTGCCTTCAGCTCAGGTCCTGATCCCAGGATCCTGGGATGGAGCCCTGCATCAGGCTCTCTGCTCAGCAGGGAGCCTGCTTCCCCCTCTCTCTCTGCCTGCCTCTCTGCCTACTTGTGATCTCTGTCTGTCAAGTAAATAAATAAAATCTTAAAAAAAAAAAGTTTCAGAAGAGGGATGTTTGTGGAAATTAGGAGAAAGAAGAGAATGTAATGACTCCTTCATGGACAAGAAAAGGAGAAAGTGGCTCTGATAAGAAATATGGTTAATCTAATGGCGATTAATAAACAAAATTTCACATCTTCTGTTATTACAAACCTTGCTGTTGACTCCTAATTTAGAAAGTTAGCATGTTTTCAACACGTTTTCAGTGCTAAAAATGAAGAACAAACTTAAGAATTATAATCTCTGTTATATGAACCTGATTTCTCAATTTTATGATTTTTTGATCATATATACAAATTCAACAGAAAATGAGAGCCGCTTATAACAAATTAAATTATTAAATTAAAGAATTTAATTTAAAATTAAATTAAAGAAATTTAATTTCTTCTTTGACATTTTCTTTAAACAAAAACAAATTTTTGGTTATTTTTATAATTATTCAATTTACATTTTCCTACTTAGGAAGTTATCTGCTTTTCTATTAATATTACCATTCATTTTCACCTCTATCTGTTGTTTGGCAGTCCAATGTTTGCACCTGTCAATGAAGCAGCCACATAAAGACCAGCAGGCATATTCCAGAGAAAGTGGAATGTCCGCAGCTGATAAAACAAAATGACGGTTTAATGTGCACAGAGCCAGGGTCCAATATAACATGCTCTAGTAGAGTTGAAAGTTCAACTCAAACTGGAGAGCAAACACTCTAGTCTACATGTGGTGCTTTTTTTTTTTTTTTTAATGAAAAGAGAAGCTATCTTAGTCCTTGTGAGAGTATTGTCTTTTGGAGAGATTGAATAATTATTTGCTTTATAGAAGATATGGTGTAGCAACAGTCTTATCTTTCATTATTAAAGAGTTGTTCGTTATGTGAGAGGCAGGAAAAGGGAGCCTTGAAAAATTGGAACTTGTTTTTACTATACATGAATGTAAACAGAGTCTTTTTGATAAACTTTCAATTATGGATATGACTTTGGATATAGTGAAGTAAATAAATACAAAGGTCTTTCTACATGGGAGCTTATTTTCTTTTACCAGATTGCTTTCCTAATGTTTTGTGGATTACTTTTTAAAATTTGCATAAATTTTTCCCCATTAGCATACTGGCAAGTGCCCTCCAAAGCTTGGAATTCTTACCCCAGTGATTTCCTCCGTCCATTGTTAACCAAATGGCAGTGAACAGGCTCTGTACTCCTTGTGCCTGAGGGAGAGAGGCGGTTCCAGGGGATTGTGCCCTTTGAGAACAAAGAAGTGGAAAGATTCTAAAAAGTGCACGCCTCTGTCACTTTGGTCACCTTCACGGTTTTGAATCCACGGAAGGCTAACAATAACAAACACTTTCGCTTTTGTTAAATTAGTGTTCCTGTATCTTAGGATTTGTTTTTGTTTAGCTTCCTGTCACATGGGCCACGGGGAGACTGAATCACCATCCACAGTAGTAGTTGGTGGTTTCTTCTAGGGAGTTTGAGATAGCATGTCAACAAGTAAAGGAGCGTTTATTTGGGTGGTTCTAGGGCCCCAAAGGGCTCTCCAGGACTGTGAGGACTGATGGAGTAGAGTTAGAGTTTTGAGAACTAAGGTAAGAGCAATGGGTTAGGGTTCCAGGTTTGAAAATTCCCTATCAGCCAAGGATAAATCAGAACTGTAGGTCCGCCACACCTGGACACAGACTTCATCCCTGACCATCTGCTTTTCTCTCTCTGTAAATTTTATGAAAGGCCTTGTCTAAGTGTTCAGCTTCAACTAAAATATTGATGACTCCAAATTCTATCTCTAGGATTAACCCTGCTCCCAAATTCCAGGCCCTTGTCTCTGTTGCCTATTATATGTCATCATTTGAAAGTGCCCTGGGTTTCTCAAACTCTAAGTATCTGAATCCAAACTTACCAAATTCTTTCTTGTTCATTGAATAAGAAAAGAATGCTAGCATACAAAATTGTCTCTACTCTGATTATTTTTTTTCTTGTCTTAGTGAATGATACCATTGTCCCTCTAGTTGCCCAAATAAGAAATTCTACACAGGTGCCTTCTCACTCAGAGTGCCCTACATTCTGCCTTTTTCAAAATGCCTCTCAAATATGTCCCTTCTGCTTCAACCCTGTCCTGTTTTCTATTGTATCTTTAGTTCCTAGAATGCGTCCTGTCACAAAGTAAGAATTCAGCAAGTATTTAGTGAGTGAAAGAACAAAGAGAACAAACAGCCATTGGCTCCATAAGAAATACGGTTAGTTCAAGGAATGAACAAAAAAGACATTTTTAAAATAAATATATTTGGGGAAACATTCATGAGAAACTTCTCCATTAAGGAGGGACAGGCAGCTATGGGAAAGGAACAGTCTAAGGAAAAGAATAATTTCTTGAAAACAACAATAACAAGAAGACAGCAATGGGCAGGGCTGAATAATAAAACTGACACAGCTGAAGACCCAAATAATAATCTGGAAGAATGGTGGCTCAGTTGGTTGAGTGTCTGACTCTCGATTACATATCCAATCATGATCTCAGGGTTGTGAGATCAAGCTCCACCTTGGGTTGCTTGCTTAGCACTGAGTCAGCTTAAGATTCTCTCTCTCCCTTTTCCTCTGTCCCTTCCACCACGCTCTCTCTCTTTTAAATCAATCAACCAATCAATCTTCAAAAAAATAATCTGGAAGATTAAGTGAACAAAGTTTCCTAGAACATAGTGTAAAATGGCAGACAAATTTTGAGAAAAGTTAAACTATGGAGGATGAATCCAAGAGATCTAATACCTTTGTAATAGAGTTTTCAGAAAGCAAGACAGGTACAATGGAGGTAAGAAAGCAATAAAAGAAATAAAAGAAAATTTCCATAAACTAAAGCAAAGAAACATTAAGATTCAGATGGGAAAGGCCCATTAAGTGCTAAATGGGATTAAAAAGAAAAGCAGAGAATCTGTTGTATTTCATCAAATCTCAGATGCCAGTGGTTGTAAAGCACATCCTTATTTTAGGTACCATGAGCAAAACTGTTGCCTATTAAATTATGACGTGCACACAAGTTGTAAGGCATCTCAGTTTCAAATTGTTAAAACACTGAGTGGGACACAAAATATGTCTTAGAATTAATGAAATCATCAGGTACATCCTGGTGAAACTTTGGGTCTCTAGGAATTAAGAAGAGAAAAAAAACAGTTTATCTATAATGGGACAAAAACAAGGAAATTAATTTTCTCATCAGCATCACTGGTTACTACAAGAAAATAAAAGTTTTCAAAAGGAAAACAATTTAGAATCCTAATTCTTATATCCAAACTAAAGTCTCAACTGAGTATGTAAGAGAAATAAAGATATTTTTGAATGTGTGAAACTCAAAAAGTTTACTATAAGTGGAACCTGTTTAAAAAATCAATCAAGAACGTAGAGAGAATCCAATATGCAGGATGATAAGGATGCAAGAGGAGGAGAAAGTAAGTGTGACTCAGAAGGAAGGGGAGCTAGAAAATGAAAAGTTGTAACAGTAGAGCGCACTGGGAAGAGCCTCCTTTCAGTAGCAAAGCTTAGTTACAGGTTCACTTACAGTCTTCTCTGTGGAGCCAATTATACTTCTTGGTCCTAGTAAGTAATAGCTGCAGAAATACATTTCACTTTTTAAAATCAGGCTGTAGACAAAGTGTGGGGTACCTAATTATAGTTTAAGAAAAATCCTATAGGGCACCTGGGTGGCTCAGTTGATTAAGCGACTGCCTTCAGCTCAGGTCATGATCCTGGAGTCCCGGGATCGAGTCCCACATCAGGCTCCCAGCTCCATGGGGAGTCTGCTTCTCCCTCTGACCTTCTCCTTGCTCATGCTCTCTCTCACTCTCTCTCCCTCAAATAAATAAATAAAATATTTTTTAAAAAAAGGGAAAAAAATCCTATAGACATTAACAACATAAAAATAACATGACTTTCAAACACTGGGAGGTTGAGAGAGAGAAGAGTGTTAGGGGGGACAAAAGATTAAATAAATTTCCCATCTTTCACAGCAGGGAGTTAATAAATCAAAATGTATAAGTTCATATATTTTGAAATGATAATAAAGGCAACTATGATATGAGCTAAACATTTGCAAATTTTAAAAAAAGGCATCTGAGGGAGAGATAGAAGGTAGAAGGTAATGTGAATGCTTTAAATTCTTAATCTTTATTTGTGGAGAAGCCCAAATCAATAAAGGCTGTTATTTATTTACAATAATGATGAGAAAAATGAAAACAAAACACAATGAGCAAACAAAACTTTAGCTTCTGGGAAGTAAGAGTTTCAGGTTCGTGAATGCATGTATTATCTATTACAAAAAATCTAAAGTAATATGAGGGGCGTCTGGGCGGCTCAGTTGGTTGAAGGCAAACTTTTGATTTCGGCCCAGGTCCTGATCTCAGGGTCATAGGATTGAGCCCCTACTGGGGCTCGTGCTCAGCATGGAGTCTGCTTGAGCTTCTCTCCCTCTTCCGCCCCCTCTGCTCCTCCCCTACACTTGAGCATGTGCGTGCTCTCTCTCAAATATATATATAAAATCTTTAAAATAAACTAAAGTAACATGAAGAAGTCAATAGGTTGGTGTATAGAAATAAGCGATAATATATGCAAAGTGCCTGGCACATAATTGGCACTCAATAAACTATAGCTTTTATGGCTGTTACTATAAATTTTGTTGTTTTTTTATTTGTGGCAGTTGATGTCAGCTGTGTTCTCTCTGTTCCTTCAGATATAAATAAAATTGGTTCAAACCCACCTTCTATGCTTTGTGGCAGCCTAGAGCATGTCCCAGGCTTTCCGCAGATGCCCATGGCATCTTCTGGTGGCTGTCTCCATGTCTGGCTCCTCCTTTCATGGAACTAAGTCAGTTTCCGAGTTTCACTGTGCTCTACTTCCCATTTTGTTTAATCAGACCTTGAATTCAATCCAATTCTGCAATGTCTACTTAAAAAACCCACTCTCAGGACCTTTTTGTATATGTAAATTTGAGGAGAGTGAAGAAGGGAAGGGACAGTGACCAGGCATCAGCAAGATGCCATTTCAAATTGAATAGTGGCCATCACCCCTGGAACCGGTCACTGGTGACGTTACCACACCTAGCCTTGTGGCCTTGCCTGGCCTTCCTCTCTCTCTCTCTCTTCCCAGTCTTTCTAATTACTCAAGGGGAGCCAGCTCTAAGTTCCTTTTACTTTATTCTGCAGAACTCTCTAGTTCTGGACCTGGCTCTACACCTTCCTGGGTGGGGCCCACCTCACCAAGGCGGGCAACAGATCCAAGGCCTTTTGGGTCACAGAACCCACCAGAGAGGTAGTGGTAATAATGAGGGGTCCCTTCTTCTGTCTTTTGTGTAGGAACCAGAGATAGCTAACCAAGCAGATTTTTATATTCAATATGTTTTCTCACCGTCATCTGCTCCTATCATCAGAGAGATAACAATGGTGAAAAGTCATTATAATCATCATTTAAAATAAAGTTTTCTTAAAGCTTTTGACTTCACTGAGTAATAACTGACCGCTTCATTTTAAAAAAAGTATAATAGTAAAATTTGGCCAATATATGAGTGCAGAGAAATGTACTTTGAAAAGACGGTAGTAGGAAAGTTGGTTTTAATGGGCTGTGATTACGCAGTTGCAAAGGCAATGTACAAAAGCTCTGGGCTTTGTACAAGAGAAGGCCAAGAAGACCCCTGTGGGACTATGGTTTGCATATTCTAAGGCTCAGTTGCCTATCTCTAAGCTGCAGAAAAACCATATCTTTATGCACTGATTTGAAATGTTATATTTACGTTGGTTTATTTTCCCACCAGGTGAAGCACGCAAAACCAGCTGCGGTGCAAGAAAAAAAGGTGAAATTGCCAGTGGCTAATGACTAATCTGACCATTACTACTAACATGCTTACTGTTTATATTGATGCTGGCTATTCTGCAAAAGTGGCAATGACTTTGAAAGCTACACCGAGAGTCAGTCTTATGAAGAGACAAGGACCTGATCCCCACTATAGTCTGATTCTGGGGTACATTCCCATTGGATCCAAAGAAATCTCTCTCATTCATGATATGCCTCCAATTCCACTGTTAGAGATTCATTCCTTTTCCTAAACTTTGTCCCCTTGTAAAATATAAACAGTCCTGAGAAATGGATGACATAAAGCTCTCATGGGATTGATTTGGTCAGATCCTTTCCTAAGAACAGTTTTGATAAGAAAGAGGAAGGAAGGAAAAAAGGAAGGAAAGCGGGGAGAAAGTAGGGAAAGAAGGAAAGAGAGAGAGAGAAAGAAAGGAGAGGAAGGAGGAAAGGAAGGAAGGAAATAAATAGAGTAACAGGAGCAGCTCCTGCCTTTAATGAGCTGGAGAGGTCACAGTGAGAGAGGGAAAACAAGATTTAGAAGAAGGGATACCTGGTAGGGGGAGGCATGATGAAGATACGTTTTGATTGCTTTGTAATATTGTTTAGAACCGGCTGCCTTTAAATGAATCACTTACAAGACATGGAGGATGGACCTTTAACTCTTGTAATGTATGGGAATTTGCAAGTAAATGTAACTCACTATGCCCTCAAATTATTTTTGATAGGTAGACTATGCATGCTGTGTAATAGAAATAGCTTTTCAGATTTATGGAAGAACAGAATATATTGTTCATTTCATTCACTTTGTGATGCATTTTCTATTGAAAGGTTGAAGACACACATATTTTGGAGAAGCAAATACAAATATTAAAGGCTAATTTAGAAAATGAGAAAAAGAAGACTGAAAGGTACTAGTAATAATGAAGCATAATTGTTCATGTGTGGCTAATACAACATTTAACCACCTATAAATCTATTACAGATTTAAGAAAGAATCAGAACAAATAAACAAAAACTGGGAAAAGAAGTTCTATATTCTCAGGAATAGGTATGTGGTGATATATATAAATTCTATTTATAAAAATGTGACTAATCATCTTTTAAGGTGATTGGGAGCCTTGCATTTTTTCCATGCATATTAATTAACATGGAATGCCAGCATCCACCTTTAATAAGAAATGCAAAATAATTGGCTTAAAATAGAAGTGTTGTCAAAGTCACTTCAAAGAAAAAATAACTGAAGATTCTATTTCATTCCCCCAACTCTGTATTTCAGTTTTTAAGGATCAACAGGACAGACAGCCTTTTCTTGGTTTCTCGTTTAATCAGACCTACCTAGTCATCTTCCCTCATGGGGCTGTTAAAACAGTTTCCTGTTCATTTGCACATGATAATATTTAACTGGTCTAGATCTTTGTAAAATTGTTTTATATACTGGATCCTCTATCCTTTCACAGACAAAACAGCACCAATTCCTTAAGTTCTCAGATCTGTACTTCGCTCACATAATCATTTTATCTTCCCTATGTCACCTTTGTCTTTTTAAATGTGGAGGAAGTGACTACTGTAAATTCTGGAAAGGCTAAAAGTAACACCAAGTAGAGAAAATGCCTATTGTTTCCCCTTGTCCTAACATGTTAATTTAAAACATCTATATTCTGGCCATAATGTCTCCCAGATTGTCTTCTCTTTATCACATGTTGGAGGTTCCGTTGTATGATTTCCTCCCAGTCAAGGAACATTCAGGACAGGATGGATTCAGGGTTGGTCTGATGTCAGAGGTCAAGCACGAGACTCACACAGGACTTCATGGGACGATAATGCCTTATATTTGCACAGCACCCCATAAGCATACACCATATCCGTGAGTGTGTACGAGAAAGAGGGAGAAAAAACATAAAATCCTATACGTTGCTGCATACATCACCCTGAAGTAATCCCAGGGGGGACATGGAGAATCCCTGTGCTAGCAGGAGTACCAGCAGGTGGTGAGAGAAAGATCTCCTCCTTGTGGTAAAATGTTCTGCTTTGCACTCTTGCTTGTGCTTCAGGTCTGTGCTGGTAACGCTTTGTGCTCTGAAAAACGTGCATCTTAATTCCTGCTCTAACTGCCTCATACAGGTACTCTAAGAGCAGAGTACAGACACAGGTGAGAAACAGGAGACTGAAACTGGCTTAAACAGGCACTGAATTTAATTTCCCCAAACATGGATAGTGGTCTCTCTCTGAAACTGAGTAGACTCTCTTTCCCTGACTTATTTCTGTGGGGTTCAGTTTTTTTTTTTTTAAGATTTTATTTATTTATTTGAGAGAAAGAGAGAGAGAGAGAGAGAATGAGCAGGGGTGGGGGGGGTGTGGGCAGAGAGAGAGAGAGAGGGACAAGCAGACCCCTGCCAGGGAGCCGGAAGCAGGATTCCTTCTGGGGTTTGATACACCAAATGAGCTACCCAGGTGCCCCTGTGGGGTTCACTTTGATCCTTAATGTTTACCCTCTGTCTGTCCCAGTGGGATTCATCCCATATTTCTTTTTTTTTTTAAATATTTTATTTATTATTTTGACAGACAGAGATCAGAAGCAGGCAGAGAGGCAGGCAGAGAGAGGAGGAGGAAGCAGGCTCCCTGCTGAGCAGAGAGCCCGATGCGGGGCTCGATCCCAGGACCCTGAGATCACGACCCGAGCCGAAGGCAGAGGCTTTAACCCACTGAGCCACCCAGGCGCCCCTCATCCCATATTTCAATGACCATTTACAAGAATGTCTCAGTTTTACTTCGAGTTGATTTGTTGTTCATCAAGATGGTCTATGTTCATTTCATCATTTTGGTCTAGGCAGACTTTATGTTGATATCTAAACATTTGGAATAGCAGCAAGTATGGTTACCTATTTTCTATATGTTTTCTCACTTAATTGATTAATTGGGACGTAATGCCAGGACATAACCCATGGTGTCTCTCGTGTGGTTGCATCAGCAAACACTCATTCAAGGTGATATACAACAGAGACTGGGTAATCCTGCGTACTGCATCATGGTGTGGGACGGATACTAACTGCAGTCACAGATTTATGATTTATTTCAAAGAAATCATTTTTCCTTTGTTGAATTTCTCTCATACATTTGTTTTCTTTTCATTAGTTTCTGTTCTTGTCTTCATTATTTTCTTCCTTTTACTTTTTTTGAGTATGATTTGTTTTCCTTCCTAAAAAGAAAGCTGAGATCATTGGTTTTCAGATTTTTTTCTTCTACTACATACATTTCAGCCTATATATTGTCCTTTAAGCCCTGCTTCAGTTGCATCCCACAAATTGCAACATGTTACATACTATTGTTCAGTATAAAACATTTTCTAAATTCTATTTTATTTTCTCTTTGATCCGTGGGTTATTTAGAAGTGATATGTTTTATTTCTGGGTAGTTGAAGATTGCCTAATTGTGTTTCTAGATTAATTCTACTCGGCTCAGAGAACGTACTTTGAATTATTTCAATCTGCTAAAATTTTTGATACCTGTTTTCTGCTCAGCATATTGTTGATTTTGGAAAAATGATTCATGTACACTTAGAAAGAAGAGGAATTCTATCACTGGGTGCAGTGTTTTATATATTTCAATTAGGCCAAGTTTAACCATTGTATTTTTTGTATCTTTTATATCCTTAAATTTTTGCTACAGTTCCAACTATTAAGACAGGAGTATTAAGTTTTCCACTGTGCTTATAGATTTATCTATTTCTATGGCTACGTTGCTGGATACCTACAAATTTAAATCCTGGTATCTTCCTATGAAGCTATCATGTGTTTGTATCATTATGAAATCCCTCTCTATCTGTAAAATGCTTCCTGCTTAATGTCTACTTCATCTGGTGTTGATATAGCTGTATCACTCTTCATTGATTCAGACTGCACGGTGCTTTTTCCCCAGCTTTTTTCTTTCAACCTATCTTGTTTTTATATTTGAATGAGTCTCTTGTAAGAAGCATAGAGCTGGATTTTTCATCTGTCCTGCCTATGTTTTGCCCTACTTGATTTACTTTTAGTGAGATTACTGGTATCCTTGGGTTTGTATCTACCACATAACACTTTTTTTTTTCTATTTAGCCAACCTGTTTCTTCTTCTCTCCTTTTCACCTTTTTTTGGACTAATTAACATATTTTTATTCCATATTTTCTTCTACTGACTTGTCAGTTATTCATTCTTTTCTCTTTTTGAAATTTTAACCCACATTCTTTGCTTACCACAGTCTTCTACAAATTTCTATTTACAACTTCCTCAAGAATTCTAGAACCTTAGAGTCATCATGTTGTATATCTGAATAGGATAGTGCAAATCAATTATATTTCAATGAAAAAGAAAAAAAGAAAGAATTCCAGAACCTTAGAATATTTTAGCTCCATTTAACCTCCTCCTACATTTTCATTTTGATTCCATATAAATGTTTAACACCATCGAACATTATAATTATTGTTAGGCATAGTCAGTATTCACTTCCATTAACATTTTTACTTTTTGAGCTCTTTATTTCTTCCTGCTTTCAATGTGTTTCCATCTGGGATCATCTTCCTCCTGTCCCAATAGCTCTCTTTAGTTTTTCTTTTCATATAGGCTTGCCGGCAACTAATTCCGTCAGCTTTCCTTTATGGGAAAATGTCTTTATTTTACCTTCATGACTGAAGAATGACTTCTCTGAGTGTAGAATTCTGTGCTGGTAATTTTTTCCCAGCCTGTTCATGATGCCAGTGCATCGAGTACAGGCTTCCACCAGGCATGCTGAGACTTACCAACTATCAGGTGTCCTCCTCTAGGATTCTAATTATACCTAAGTTGTGCCTTTTGACTCCAACCCATATGTTTCTTACACTCCTGTCTGGTTTCCTACTCTTTTCTCTCTAGGCTTCACTTTGAATATATGTATTTTTTATTGATCTGCCTTTGAGATGAATAATCCTGTCTGTGCTCTGCTGAATCCATCCTACTATTCAGCCCATGTAGTGACTTCTTTTTTTTTTTTTTTAAGATTTTATTTATTTATTTGACAGAGAGAGAGATCACAAGTAGGCAGAGAGGCAGATAGAGAGAGAGGGGGAAGCAGGCTCCCTGCTGAGCAGAGAGCTCGATGTGGGGCTTGATCCCAGGACCCTGAGATCATGACCCGAGCTGAAGGCAGAGGCTTAACCCACTGCGTCACCCAGGTGCCCCCCATGTAGTGACTTCTTAATATCTTATATGATGGTTTCAGATCTAAGATGACTAGTCATTTTTTTTCAGTAGATTCCAATTCTGTGCTGAAATTCACCATCTTTTGATCTATTTTTACCAAACTTTTGCTGTTTTCTTCATCATAGTGATATTAAAGTCATCATTGCTCTGCCTTTTTCTTTCTTCTTTATTCATAAGTTTCTATTTTTTTAAGCACACATAGTAAATTATTGTATAACAACTTTATTGGTATATAGTTTACATGCCACCCTTTTAAAGGATGGTTTTTAGTGTATTTACAGAGTTGGACAACAATTACCACTCCCTAAATCAGGACATGTCACCAACCCATAAAGGAACTCCATATCTATTAGCAGCCACACCCCATGGCTATCACTGCCAGCCATTAGCAACTAATCTACTTTCTGTCTCTATGACTTTGCCTGTTCTGGACGTTTCATATGCACAGAATCATATGCTATGTGACCTTTTGTGACTGGCTTCTTTCACTTGGCATAATGTTCTCAAGTTCATCTGTTCATTGTTTTTGGTTGCCAAATAATACTCCATTGTGGGGATATACCACATTTTGTTTACCCATTCTTCCGTGTGTAGACATTTTGATTATTTCCACTTTTTGGTTATTGTATATAGTGCTGCTATTAACAGTCATGTACAGGTTTTGGTGTGGAACATATGTTTTCAATTCTCTTAGGTATATACTGGAAGAAATTGCTAAGTCATATGATAATTCTATGTTTAACATGTTGAGGAACTGCCAAACTGTTTTCCAAAGTGGCTGCACCATTTTACAATTACACAACCAATGGATGAGGGCTCCCATTTCTCTGTGTTCTATCCAACACTTGTTATTGTCTGTCTTTTTGGTTTTAGTCATGCTGGCAGTTATGCAGTGATACCTCATTGTGGTTTTGGTTCCTGAGACACACACACTCTCTTCTAAGACCCTCCGTGTAACAGAACACTGGGATTATTTTTTTGTTCCTTCCTAGTGGCTACCCAAATGTTGTCCAGCATACTCTTGACTTTGTCTTCAGAATATGCTTTTCTGAGAGTGAATCTCCTACTTTTAACAAGATTTGCAATCTGGATAGGCTGAGAATTTCCCAAATTTTTAATATACTTGTTGTGTTTCACTACATTATAATAATTATTTTTGATGCTCAGTTTCTCCAACTGTAAGTTAGTGGGAGCCCTGTCCCTCGAGGTTTATTGCTCAGGATTTACTACTGTGTTCTTTTGGTACAGTCTTTGATGACTCCCCTAACAATAAAATGTTCCAGACTCAACTTGGACATGTATCAATTTAGATCTACATTTAGATCTACAGCCATTTCTGAAAGATGTCCTGGTTCCTTTTAGGAAGAAATATTTTTAAAGGTACAGTTTGGGGCACCTGGGCGGCTCAGTCAGCTTAAATGTCTGACTTTAGTTCAGGTCATGGTCTCAGGGTCCTGGGATGGAGCCTTGCATCCAGCTTGGAACTCAGCAGGGAGTCTGCTTCTCCCTTTCCCTCTTCTCTGCCGCTCTCCCTGCTCATTCTCTCTGTCTTCCTGTTTCTCTCTCTCTTTCTCAAGTAAATAAATAAAATCTTGAAAAATAAAAAAAAAAAAAACAAACCAAAACCACAGTTTGGGGTCCAAGATGCTCATTGATGCTGGGTTGTCATTCATTGCTTCTGTGCCTTTTCAGGACTGGGAAATATGTCATTTTAAAAATGAAAAAAGCAGGGGCACCTGGCTGGCTCAGTCAGTAGAGCATGTGACTCTTGATCTCAAGGTTGTGCGTTCAAGCCCCACGCTGGGTGTAGGGCTTGCTTAAAAATAAAGCCTTTAAAAAATAACTAAAAATGAAAGAAGCAACAAATTCATATTAATATTTCGAATTTTTTACTTGTATCCCTTTCACAATGAAAACTGTAGTTCCTAACCACATGAACATGATACTAATTTGCTTTCTCTTATGAGCTCTATACATTTTAATTTCACCATTTCTTTTATTGTAGCTTTCATGTCCTCAAAGATGAGATGTTTACCAGGCACACATTGTTTCGTCAGTTTGCCATGCTTGCTGACACGTCCTTCAATTATATTGTAAGTACCTGTAATGTTTCGATATTGTTTGTCTCTTCATTATTTGTGCATGTCTTTTTGTTCTTATTTAACATTTATTGAGCCCCTGTCTGGAGATAGTATGGGACAGTCATCCTGCTAGATACTAAACACATGGACCTGAGCACCCGAACCCAAAGAGCTCAGTCTGGTGCGAGATAGAGATGCATAAACAAATCTTTTCAATGCAATGTGGTTGGGCTATAATAGAGGCAAAGTGCACATTTCAGAGGCGGGGTGACACTAGCTGGGACATTTGTCAGTCTGACCACTGATGGGCATGGACAGAACAAAAAGAAAATATCAAAGCTCAAGATCCAAGTGTCCAGTCACTTTCAAAGGGGAAAAAGGAGGCAAAAGCATCTTTTCCTAGTACCAAGCCATTCATTTTCATACTAGAAGTCACTTGTAGAGAAAGCCCAATTTTAAAATAGACTGTTTTTTTTTTAACCTGTTTACTTAATGTTTCTATTTGGGAGCTATGATTTTTTTTTTAAGATTTTATTTATTTATTTGACAGACAGAGATTACAAGTAGGCAAGAGAGGCAGGCAGGGAGAGAGAGGAGGAAGCAAGCTCTCCATGGAGCAGAGAGCCCGATGTGGGGCTCGATCCCAGGACCCTGGGATCATGACCTGAGCTGAAAGCAGAGGCTTTAACCCACTGAGCCACCCAGGTGCCCCAGGAGCTGTGATTGTAAAGGTAAATGAGATCCAGTGGAGAAATACATCCAGGAAATTTCAAATACTAAGAAAAATCACATGCTGTATATGCTATTGAGTTCCTGTCACGATGCCACGTATTATGGGACAAGGTTTGTGGGAAAAGAGCGCAAGAAATACGAAATCCAGCCTCTTGCTTTAGGAAGCTTCCAATCTAAAATTAGTCTTAAAATTTTTTTGACATTTTTTACTTTGACTTAATTTTCTAAATTTTAAGTTGCTGCAGGACATGAAAGAACTTAAGAATGTTAGCATGATAGCATGAAATTATTTCTAATTTTTAACGAAGTTACTGGGTAATCTGAACCTTGCTGAATGAACTTTTAATACTTCACTCCCCTGAAATGTCCCCAGACTGGTTTCCATAGATAAGACTATCTAGTGTCTTTTTTCTCCTTTTGGTTTTTCCTCTTCCAACTGAAGGTTACAGTTTCAACTGGAGTAATCCTCATTTCTGATATTTAATCAGCTGGACAAATAAAATATTGTTAGACCCATGAGAATGTTGTGCTAACTCAAAAATCAAGCTTTTTTTTAGGATTACCTGATAAAACTGTCTGGTCCAAAGGTGAACTGGCCAGGTTTAATGAAACAGAATTCTAAAATCTCAAAATTTATCCCGGTGCAGATACATTAATAGATCTAGTCCTTGTCTTGAGAAAAATGTCTGCCTCGCCCTTGCTCTGTCTTCCTGTGGAGGAGGGCTAGTGCTCCGTCCAGCCTAGAATATGTCCATGTGCCATTACTTCTGTGGGATTCCAGGCTCATGACCCTTATCGATATCCGCAAGTATATAGGCACTCGAGACCCTTGTCAGACTGGATAGCAAATATTGAAGAAAAATAGACGGGGGTGGGGAGTGAAGAGGAGGGAAAGGGAGAGTGATGAGTTAGTGAATTTTAGGTAACTAATTTTTCCTTGGTTCCCTACACCACTCCACAAATATTGACTGAGTGTAAACATTCGCCAGGCACCATGCTTGTGAGATAGTGCCCGTGACACATAGGGCTCCTATAAACTTCATGAAGGCACGGACTGGTCTGTGTTGTCAACTGTTTTACTCGCAGAGATTAGAATAGCGCCTGAATTGCAGAGGAGAAAACATAGATATTAATAATGAAACGTCACAAACTTTAAATGACATATTCAAATATGTCAAATAAATGCTATGAAAGAAAAGGGTTAGTATTTTCTTACTACTGAGGTAATATGGGTATGGGTATGGGAATGTTCACAAATAATTAAGTGTATCATTTGAAGTATTTTGCCCTGTGCAGCCATCACCTAAATGAAAGGTCATGAAAAAACATTTCCATCCTCCCTGAAATTTTCCGGTGTCCCTTTCCAGACAATACCTTAGTCACATCCTCATGCCGGACGAATACTGCTCTGATTTCTCTGACTGCAGATTAATTTTGCCTGTTCTTAAAACTTATACAGTTGGAATCATACAGTATACATTCTTTTATGTCTGGCTTATCTTAACTCAGTGTAGTGTTTTAAGATTGACCCTTATTGGGGCGCCTGGGTGGCTCAGCGGGTTAAGCCTCTGCCTCCAGCTCAGGTCATGATCTCAGGGTCCTGGGATCGAGTCCCGCATCGGGCTCCCTGCTCAGCAGGGAGCTTGCTTCCCCCTCTCTCTCTGCCTGCCTCTCCGCCTACATGTGATCTCTCTCTGTCAAATAAACAAATAAAATCTTTTAAAAAAAAAGTTGACCCTTATTATGTGCGTGCCTAGCAATTGTTTCTCTGTATTGCTGAATAACGTTCTATTGTATGGATAAACGACAGTTTATCCGTTCTCTTAATGGACTCCTGGGCTGTTTCCAGTTAGGAGTTATTTTGGGGGGAAAAAACGTGCTGCAGACATTCTTGTACTAGTTATTTCCAGAAATATGTTAGTGTAACTCTCAGGTAGGACTGGAATAGCTGGGATGCAGGAATATCAATGTTTAAGTTTCTATTCCAGAGGGATTGTATCCCATTACCGTACCCCCAACAATGCTGGAGAGTTCCTGTGTCCTGACATGATATTGTCACCAACCTGATTTTCATATACCAACATGATATTGTCAGTTTTTAAAGGTGGGCTACCTTAAAATAATGTCTCATGGAAGTTTTCAAAAATTGCATTCTGTAGTAATTAATGATGTTAATATCTTTTGATACGTTTTTTGGCTAATTTTAGATCTTCTTTCCAAAAGGGATTATCCAAGTCTTTTAAATAAATTGTGGGGCAACACATATAACTTAGAATTTACCATCTGAACTGTTTTCAACTGTGCAATTTAATAATGTTAAGTACATTCCCATTGTTGTGAAACCAATCTCCAGAACTCATTTCATCTTAGAAAAAGGAAACTTAAGGGCCTCTTGGGTGTTAAGCGTCCAACTCTTGATTTCGGCTCAGGTCATGATCTCAGGGTTGTGATTGTGAGATGGAGCCCCACATCAGGCTCTTTGTCAGTGGGGAGTCTGCTTGAGACTCTCCCTCTCCCACTGCCCTTCCCCCCACTAAAATAGATAATCTTTTATTTTATTTTTTTTTAAGATTTTATTTATTTACCAGATAGAGATCACAAGTAGGCAGAGAGGCAGGCACAGAGAGAGAGGGAAGCAGGCTCCCTGCTGATCAGAGCCCGATGTGGGTCTCAATCCCAGGACCCTGAGATCATGACCTGAGCCTAAGGCAAAGTCTTTAACCCACTGAGCCACCCAGGAGCCCCAATACTATTTTTTTAAATAAAATTTTTTATTTTTTATAAACATATAAAGTATTTTTATCCCCAGGGGTACATGTCTGTGAATCGCCAGGTTTACACACTTTACAGCACTAACCATAGCACATACCCTCCCCAATGTCCATTACCTCACCTCCCTTTCCCAACCCCCCTCCCCTCAGCAACCCTCAGTTTGTTTTGTGAAATTAAGAGTCACTTATAGTTTGTCTCCCTCCCAATCCCATCTTGTTTCATTTGCAACGCCCCAATACTATTTTTAAATAAATAAATAAAATGAAACTGTACACCCATTAAATAATAACTCCCCCTTCCCGTTCCTCCCATTTCTGTCTGTTTTAAATTATTATTGAGTTATAGCACTTTGTTATATATTCTGGATAGGAGTCTTTTGTCATATATATATATTGCAAATATTTATTCCCACTCTGTAGTTTTTCCTTCCATTTTCAGAGCAGTACCTTTTGAAGGTCAGAAATTAAAAATTTTTTTAAAAATTTTTAATTTTAAGGAAGATCAGCTTAGTTCTTTTTTTCTGTGGTAGATTGTGTTTTCTGTGGCTGGACAATATCTCATATTCCTCATAAACTTACAATGTGATTTTGATCTTTCTTTTCCCATTGAATTTCACATTTCAGTGGTTCCTCTGTTCTAGTGGAATTGACAATGTATATATGAGTCTGTTTCTAAGCCCTCTATTTTATCTCATTGGTCTATTTGTCCTTTACCCAATACTATATTATCTTAATTAATGTAGCTTTATAATAAGTCTTGAAATCAGGTCGTTTAAGTTCTGCCATTTTATTCTTTGTCTCCAAGCTTGTCGTGGCCATTCTATTGTTGTTGTTTTTTTTAAAAGATTTTATTTATTTACTTAGGGAGAGAGAGCACCTAAGTGGATTGAGGGGCAGAGGGAGCAGCAGACCCCCACTGAGCAGGGAGCCCAATGTGGGCCTCACTTCCAGGACCTGGGATCATGACCTGAGCCAAAGGCAGATGCTTAACCGACTGAGCCACCCAGATGCCCTGTCTTGGCAATTCTATATCCTTAGTACTTCCATATATGTTTTAGAATCAGCAAATCATTTTCTTCCTTCCTTTCTTTCTTTCCTTTTTTTTTTTTTTTTGACTATTCTGACAGGTGTGAGGTGGTATCTCATTACAGTTTTGACTTGTATTTCCCTAATGAAGAGTGATGTGGAGCATCTTTTCAGTTATCTGTTAGCTATTTATATATCTTTTTCAGAAAAATGTCTATTCGTGTCTTTGCCCATTTTTTAACCAGATTATTTCGTTTTTGGGAGTTCAGTTTCACCAGCACATCAATATCTTTAAAAAAATATCCACTAGGGGCGCCTGGGTGGCTCAGTGGGTTAAAGCCTCTGCCTTCGGCTCAGGTCATGATCCCAGGGTCCTGGGATCCAGCCCTGCATCGGGCTCTCTGCTCAGCGGGGAGCCTGCTTCCTCCTCTCTCTCTCTGCCTGCCTCTCTGCCTACTTGTGATCTCCGTCTCTCAAATAAATAAATAAAATTAAAATACATATATCCACTAGGTTTTTGATTGAATCTCTTTAGCCAGTGGTTTATTTCAGAATCCAAAGAGCCAAATAGCTACTAAATATCTAATCTGAATACATAAGTGACAAAGGTTTCTTATTAAATTCTGAGGCTATGCCCTATAGCAAAGTAGTAGATACAGTTAGCAGGTAAAAGCCCACCATGATTGTAGTTTTTGCTTTATATTCTGAGTTACTATGTTTTCTCACTCAGCTCCGGGAGGCTTTTCACTGTCATGTGTTTGCTATAGATCAGGCCTTGCACTGGTGGCCTGTGAGGTTCTCGTTAGCCTTGAGTTCTAACTCGTCTGTTATCACTTCTGTTACGCATACCGTCGTCTTCTCCGTATGTTGCTGCTAGCTTTGCCTGAACTGTGTACTGCTATGTCACTTGCCTTCAGTTGCAAACTTATAAATAGCAAAGATTGGCTGTTAGCTCTTTAGACCTAACCTGACACTCATTTGCCTTCAATATGAAAACTGAAACTACATGCGTTTATCAGCATAAAAAGATGTGTTTGGGGTTTTTGTCACCTTATTTTGTGACTGCTTGTCCTTTCCTTTGTTTTCTGGCTTATGTATTAGGAACCACATTTTACTTGCTTTCTCTGTATTGTAACAGTAAACTTTAATGTAAAATCGAATTACAGTTGTGCAGTTACAACAACAAGAACGAAACAAGTCTGAGTCTTCACCCACTCTGGGTAAAGAAGGGGTTATGAATGATTTTGTTCCTCCAAGTTTCATTTCAGCCTTAATTGCATCAGTATATCTCCTACCCCTTGGGCTCTCTCTCTCTCAAATAAATAAATAAATAAATAATAAATATAAATAAAAATAAAAATAAAACAAATAAAAAATAAAATAAATAAAAAAATAAAAAATAAAAATAAAACAAATAAATAAATAAATAAATAAAATCTTCCCTAAAAATCATGACTTTTACCATTCTTTAGTTCCTAATTTTGATTTATTTCTTAGAAACTAGATCTTGTCTTTGATTATCTTTCTTTTTTTAAGTGAAAGGAACAGTATCTTCACTTCTCTATGCCTCACCCTGACTGAAGCCAGATTAGTATTTGTTTTTTGTTAATTAACCTGGCTTATTTTCCCCCAGTGGATATTTATAAGTTATTTTCTTGAAACTTGAAATTTAAAGATGTCACCAGGAAATGAGTTACCACATTATTTTATTAATTTCTCTTGAATAAAATGAGCCTCTCTCATCTATAAATCTAAATCTTTTTTTTTTTCAACTTAGACAAGTTTCTTATGTATACTTCTAATGATGGCAGGATTTGGTTTTGTTTCTTTTTCATAAACACTATTGTAGGATGAAAATCTGTCTTCTGTCCTCCATAACTGACACATTCTTTTTAATGTAATGCTATTCTCTTTGTTCTTTTCCTCGGCATTTTTAGGAAACCCTTCCAGTTTGTACCTCTTATCAGAATTTCCCAAACTTATTTTAAGAGTGCTGAGATAGACTCAGGTCATGATCCTGGGGTTCTGGGATAGAGCCCTGCCTCGGGCTCCCTGCTCAGTAGGGATACTGCTTCTCCCTCTCCTCCCCATTTGTTGCTATCTCTCTCTTTCTCTCAAATAAATAAATAAAATCTTTTTTTTTTTAAATAAAAAATAATAATAATTTTTTAAAAGAGTGCTGAGATAATGATTTCCCTTGGCCCCTTAGGGGGAAGGGATGGGGCCATGACTGAGGTAGCCTGAAACTCCCATCCCACCGACTAAGTCCGGGAGAATCCTTGTCCATTTCCCCCAGGGCTCCCTGCGAGTGATACCATTTTTATGTGTCCTATGACAGCCTAAAGGCTAGGAACCATTACTTTATATAAGTATTCTATTGTGTACCATGTTGGGTCTAATCATTATTATCTCAAATACTGATTTTAAATGTGTTATTGTATAGTTAGCAACCTATTCATATTATATGTAAATCTGTTTATATTGGCCTGTTTATCCCCAGGGTAAGTTTCCATACTCTTACACTCTTAACTTGGTATCAAGGCTCAGTATGAAAGAATCCATTTTGGGGCACCTGAGTGGCTCAGTGGATTCAAGCCTCTGCCTTTGGCTCGGGTCATGATCCCGGGATCCTGGGATCGAGCCCTCGAGCCCCTCATCAGGCTCTCTGCTCAGCGGGGAGCCTGCTTCCCTTCCTCTCTCTCTGCCTGCCTCTCTGCCTACTTGTTGTCTCTGCCTGTCAAATAAATAAATAAAATCTTAAAAACAAACAAACAAATCTTTAAAAAAAAAGAATCCATTTTGTCTTTACTCTGAATTGTTTTGGTTTCTTTTCTTTTCATTTCTTTCCTTTCTTCTTCTTCTTCTTCTTCTTCTTCTTCTTCTTCTTCTTCTTCTTCTTTGTTTGCTGAGAAATAACCATGTGCACAAAAGTGAATGAGTGAAAATACATGTCTGCAACTTAAAGAATGACGATCATATGAATACCTGAGTTCCCAGGACACAAGCCATAAATAGAATAAAACTGCAAAAGCCCACCCATTGTATTTGTCTCCATTCCCTCCCAGAGATCACTGTTCTGATGTACTTCTTGATAGTTTTGTCACTTGTACTTGTCTTCCTAAGCAACATATTGCTGACTTTTGCCTGTTCTTCAACTTTTTATAAATGAAAGAATATAATTGAAAAGAAAAAGTATTCTTCAGTGATTTGCTCCATTGTTTCAACATTATGCTTTTAAGATTCATCCATGTATCCATGTTGATGCTTGTGGTTATAGTTGATCCACTGAGAGTACTCTAATGCTTGACTATACTGCAACTTATTTACCCACTCTGCTGCTGATCAGCCTTTGGGTTAGATCTCACTTTTTTGCTATTATGAACATCAATGCCCCAAACATTCTTTTATTCTCACCTGATAAGCATATGTAGCAACTTTCAAGGGTTTTTCTTTTGTTTTGCTTTGTTTGTTTATTTTTAAAGAGTGAGAAAGAGAGTGTGAGCAGGTGGGGAGAGAGAATCTTAACCAGGCTCCACACTCAGTGTGGAGCCCAACGCAGAGCTCGATCTCACAACACTGAAACAATGACTTGAGCTGAAATCAAGAGTGAGATGCTTAACCAAGTGAGCAACCCAGGCATCCCAGTTTTTCCAGGTTTTATAGTAATAATAGAATTGCTGGTCCTAGAGTATTGGTATATTCAAGTCTATGGAAGAACAAATATGATTGCTACAACAAAAATACACTCCATTAAATAAGACTGAAGATTACCTCTCTCTCTGATCAGTGAGGAAAAGAGCAGCCACCAGGCAGGGGAGTGAGAAGTACTCCACAGTCATGATGATACACGGGTTTCTTAAGTCATTGCTCAGCCATTTCCTAGGATGTTTCCCCCATCCACACCAAGAAAGCTGGGTAACTCCATGTCTGTGGGTGTACATGGCAGGAGGAGGAAGTCCAGGGCAAGCATGTTAGTTCTTAAGTATATGAACCAAACTGGCGGACCTCACTTCCACTCATGTCCCACTGGGCTGATCAAACTGCAAAAGACTGAGAAAACGGGGTGGCCAAATACCCAGTGAAAATATTACCAAAAGGAAAAAGGAGAATAGTACTGAGGGATGATGAACAGTCTCTGCCATATAAGGTAAAGCCAGATTGTTTTCCAAATTATTCTTGCTAATTAACGCTCTAACCAGGAATGGATGAAAGTTTCTACTTTCTTCATTGTCTCTACCACTTATATGGTCTGACTATAATTTTTGCCTGTCTTGTGATTGTGTAATGGTTTCTTCTTGAGGTTTTGTTGGGGGGGGGGGGTGGTGTGTGTGTGTGTGTGTAACATTTTTACCCATTTATCTCACTATTAATAAATGTGGTCATCTTTTCATATATGTATTGGCCATTCAGGTTTTCTCTTTGAATTTGTGCTTCAAGTTTAAGCCTTTTGTGTCTACTTAGTTCTCTTTTTCTTATTTATTCATAGAAATCCTGTAAGAATTAGATAAATTTTTTTTTAAGATTTTATTTATTTATTTGTCAGAGTGAGCACAGGCAGACAGAGTGGCAGGCAGAGGCAGATGGAGAAGTGGGCTCCCACCAAGCAAGAAGCCCAATGTGGGACTCGATCCCAGGACACCGGTATCATGAGCTGAGCCGAAGGCAGTGGCTTAACCAACTGAGCCACCCAGGCATCCCCAATTAGATAAATTTCCAAAAATATATAACCTATCAAGACTGAATCATAATGAAATAGAAAATCTGAACAGAATGATTACTAGCAAGGATATTGAATTATTAATCAAAAGCCTCCCAACAACAACAAAACCCAGGACCAGATGGCTTCTCTGGTAAATTTTACCAAACATTCCAAGAAGAATCAATACTAATCCTTCCCAAACTCTTCCAAAAAACAGAAGAATTCTTCCAAACATATTTTATGACACCAGCATTACCCTTATACCAAATCAGACAAAGATACCATAAAAAAAAGAAAATTACAAGCCAAATATCCCTACTGAACATAGATGCAAAAATTCCCACCAAAATATTAGCAAACAAGATTCAGTAATTAAAAGGATTATTCACGGGGCACCTGGGTGGCTCAGTGGGAGCCCTGCTTTCGGCTCGGGTCATGATCCCAGGGTCCTGGGATCGAGCCCCGCATCGGGCTCTCTGCTCCGCGGAGAGCCTGCTTCCTCCTCTCTCTCCCTGCCTGCCTCTCTTGCCTACTTGTAATCTCTGTCTGTCAAATAAATAAATAAAATCTTAAAAAAAAATAAAATAAAATAGTTACTATACTTATGTGCCTATCTAAAAAAAAAAAAAAAAGGATTATTCACCATGATCAATGGGATTTCTGCCAAGGATGCAAGGATGGTTTGACATCTTCAAAAAAAATCAGTTTGATACATCACAAGGATAAAACTCATGATCATCTCAATAGATGCAAAAAAAAGCATTCCTTTTTCTGAAGAAAATCAACAACCATTTTTTATTAAAAACTCTCAACAAAGCAGGTGTAGAGAGAATGTACCTCAACATAATAAAAGGCATATATGACAAGCCCACAGCTAATATACTCCATAGTGAAAAGCTGAAAGCTTTTTCTCTAAGATCAGGAACAAGACAAGGATGTCCACTCTTGTCATTTTATTCAACACAGTATTGCAAGTCCTAACGAAAGGAATAGGCAAGAAAAAGAAATAAAAGGCAAACAAACTGGAGAGGAAGAAATAAAACTCCCACTATTTACAGATGGCATGATAATATATTTGTAAGATCCTAAAAACTCTATTTAAAAAAGCTGTTAGGGGATGCCTGGGTAGCTCAGTCATTGGGTATCTGTCTTTGGCTCGGGTCACGATCCCAGGGTCCTGGGATCGAGCCCCGCATTGGGCTCCTTGCTCAGCGGGGAGGCTGCTTCTTCCTCTCCCACTCTTCCTGCTTGTGTTCCCTCTCTCAGTGTGTCTCTCTCTATCGAATAAAGATATAAAATCTTTTTTAAAAAGCTGTTAGAACTGATAAAAATTGCAATAGAAAATCTATATGCAAAAATCTGTTGCATTACTTTACACTAATAATGAGCTATCAGAAAGAGAAATTAAGAAAACAATCCTATTTATGATTGCATCAAAAAGAATAAACTACTTAGTTTGACCAAGGATGTGAAAGACCCACATATTGCAAACTATAAGATATCAGTGATGGGCTCCATGCTCAGCGGGAAGTCTGCTTGAGATTCTCTCCCTCTCCCTCTGCACCTCCCCCTGCTTGTACATGCTCTCTCTCTGAAATAAGTAAATCTTTTTAAAGATTTTATTTCTTTATTTGTCAGAGAGAGAGCACAAGCAGGAAGAGTGGCAGACAGAGGGAGAAGCAGGCTCCCTGCTGAACAAGGACTCTAGCCCAGGACCCTGGGATCATGACCTCAGCTGAAGGCGGATGCTTAACAAACTGAGTCATCCAGGCGTCCCTAAAATAAATAAGTCTTTTTTTAAAATGCTCAACATCATAAATCATAAATCATCAGGGAAATGCAAGTCAAAACCATAATGAGATATCAACTCACAACTGTTAGAATGACTGTTACCAAAAAGACAAGCAATAATAAATGTTGGTGAGGATGTGGAGAAAAGGGAATCCTTGTGCACTACTGGGGGAATGTAAATCAGTGCAACCAATACAGAAAACAATACTATGTTCCTTAAGAAATTAGAACTACCACATGATCCAGCAATTCCACTTCTGGGTACTTGTCTGAAGATAAAAAAAACACTAATTCAAAATTTTTTATACACCATGGACACTGTAGTATTATTTATAATAGCCAAGTTATAGAAAGAACCTAAGTTCCCATCAATAGATGAATGGGTAAAGAAAATTTGGTGTATACATACAAAGGAATATTTTTGGCCATAAAAGAGAACAAAAATTGCCATTTGCATTAACATGGATGGACTTTGAGGGCATTGTGCTAAGTGAATAAGTCAGACAGAGGAAGACAAATACCATATGATCTCCCTTATATGTAGAATCTAAACAAACAAACACCAAGCTTCCACAGCTAATGAATCATTGAACACTATCATCAAAAACTAATGATGTACAATATGCTGGCTAACTGAACATAATAAACAAATAAATAAAATCTTAAAAAAGAGTTTATTATGAATAAAAAATCTTTCAAGGAATTCTTTATATAGTTTGGAAACTAATCCTTTGTCAGTTATATGTGTTGTAAATGTCTTCTTTCAGTTGGATGGTGTTTTGGTATCTTTTCATAAACAAAGGTTCTCAATCTTGATGTCAATTTAATTAATAATATTTTCCTTTTTACCGTCATATTTTCCTGCCTTAAAACCTTACCTAACCCTCAGGTGACTGTGTACCGAGCAGTACTAGATTTTACACACATAGCAGAATGGAAGGAGCTTAAACACATAGTACTTAGTATTTAGCAAGAGAAGCAGGAACACATAAGGCATACTGGGTTTCACTTTGAATCTAAAATGTGCTTAACACTGGTTCAAGATTTTCTAAGTCTCTAAAAGAGAAAAGTGCTGCCAATTACACTGTGCCACCCCATCTACTGCAAAATGCATCCCAGTTTGGGGGATGTTAAAATACCAGAAGGCTATGCTTTCAACAAATGGGATAGCACGTAACGACGCTAGCAGAAATTAAAAGGCATGCACAAAAGTGTATTTTTGCAGGAACATATCCAAATTAAAGATACACACAAAATATTTAAATCATTTTCTTGGAGTGGTAACAAAAGAGAGTGGGAGTGGACTACGGAGAATAGAAAAATACATGCAAACAGCCCCATGTGCACGCGTGTATGCACACACACAAATTGAAAGAGAGAAGCCTTGCAGACAGAAAACTTCACCTGAATCTCCAGTGTATATCCATGGACCTCAGGCCTCTTTCTGATAAACATGCTTAGTGTACGTTTCACCCGCACATGTTTACTGTTGTCATTTACTTTGCAATAAATGATGCTAGGGACAATTCTTATATGCGGGGGCTCCTGGAAGAGATGGTTCTGGGCTTTCACCATTCAGTTCCTGGGAATCAGGACCACTATTGCCATAGCCTCCCAGAACGAGGAGATATTGGGGACAAAACTGTGATCCCTGGCCAGTGACGGGTTGTGAATCCCAAACAGGCTGGAGATAATTAAACGGAAGTAGAATCAGGGGATGGAGGGTAGCTGTACTTGGGGTGAGCATAGCATAATGTGCAAACCGGTCAGATCACTAAGTTATGCACATGAAACTAATGTAACACTGTGTGTCAACTGTACTCGAAAAGACAAAGAAAAGAGAAGAAAAGAAAAAGGTAGAGTCAGAACAGCCATTGAAGAAAACATTTTTCTTGAATTTTCTCTCAGAGTAGCCCCCCAAAAGAAGGGGTCTGTCTATTCCAAAGGTTTCAAGGAAAGGATTTCCCCAGCCATATTTAAACAAATAAATCAGGAGCTTAGTTTTCAAATCTTGGTTAATAAAGGACCAGAGAACCTCCTACATCCGTTGGATTCGATAATCACCTCCCCTTGATAACACAGTACATACCGTTTGTGTCTTTCAGAAATTAAAACCTTTATTTGTTCAGTCTAAAACGAACTTGGTAGCGGGTTCTACATCTTCTGGAAGTGATCATACGCCTTTGGTAGGTAGATTATTTTGTCGCTGTTGAACATTGAATTGGTTTCTATTCTCCATCCTCAGTAATGAACCTTCTTGCTTTGCCTGCAGATGGACAAAGACATGGATGTAGTCAGTGACCAGATGTTTTTTTCCCCTTTATCAAAAGGTAAGAATCTTTATGGTTGGAAGAAATGTTTCACACACAGAATGGGTGCTTGGTCTAGATTGGTCTCCTTTTTGTTATCCTGAGGCATTTGGAATTCTGGATGAATGCATGGCTTTTTTTTTTCATCCAGTTTATAAAACTAATACATAGATATGCTGAATCCAAGAGCATTAATATGCATTTCTGAATATGGGTCGCTGCTAATTGAAAGGCTAGACTGCTTCAGCAGAGAGAAACCTTTCTTCTGGGTTTCCATGCAACAGAGAAGCTTTTTCTGCACTGCTTACATTATAGGTAGTATTTTTCTGGAAACTTTTAAAGGTATTAACAGTTAAATAAGTGTAGAGAAATAAGAATAGATCTGTTGAGTTGTTGGAAATTCTAACTTAGGCAGTAAGTGATTTCTAAAACACTGTAATGTATTAGGAGAAGAGAGACTCTCATGATTTATCATCAAAATCTAGATGGTTGGGGTGTCTGGGTGGCTCAGTGGGTTAAGCCTCTGCCTTCGGCTCAGGTCATGATCCCAGGGTCCTGGGATCGAGCCCCGCATTGAGCCCCGCATCGAGCCCCGGCATGGGACTTTCTGCTTGCCAGGGAGCCTGCTTCCCTCCACCCCCACCCCCCTGGCCTGCCTCTCTGCCTACTTGTGATCTCTGTCTGTCAAATAAATAAATAAAATCTTTTTAAAAAATATCTAAATGGTTAAACTTGGAACCTATGGTTGGGCTGACATTTTAATGAGAAAGCTTAATTAACAGCAGCATTCCATACCCCAAAAGATTCAGTGGAGGGTTTTGCATCCAGAATTGATTTTCCACAACCAAGCAAACCATTTTTCAAAGGTCCAAAGTAGGACAGATGAAACTTGATGGCCACCTGAGGTATAGCCCCCCGCCACCCCCCTCCCCCGGCCAAAACAAGCGTCACTCCCTTTCCTCAGCCCTGAAAATGCCAAAGATGGTTATTTCTACCCTGTCTAATGAAAATCCTATAGTTCATTAGTCTGCTCCTTTTCCTTACTAAATAAAAGCAAATGTAAATGCTTTTTCATGATCCATAATCTTGCAGTCCCCACAAAGCCCTATCTGGGAGGCTTTGCTAATCTGTTAATGTTCATGCGCTTTGTAGAGGAGATGTCTGTGACGGTGCTCACACCCAGTGCTTCTGGGCAAAACCCGAAAATTTCTTTTAGTAAATCTCTGATACAACTTCAACACACCATGTTGTTCCCTAGGAAGGTAGTGCGGGGCGGTGGGCGGGGGGCGGGGAGATAATCCAGTGAACAAAAGTTTCTGGTTAAGTCGATTTTAATTAATCCAAAATTTTCTAGGAATACATTTTCTGTTTTTAATGAAGAGAAATGAATACATGAATGCCAGGAAGAAAGCGGAATTACACATGTGCTCATTCAGGGAGTAAGGGAATCTCATGAACCCATGGGTTATGCCTACTGGGTAGGTTCCACACTAGACATTCAAAGGGCCAAATCATCTTCATGAAACAAGTCACCCCAACTTTCTTAGATACCTCACATGCTCCTGTACCCCCCTGTGGCCCCTAGGAAGTAGTTTAATTGATGACTAGTACTTTCAAACACTAATTCACAAATACATTATTAAAGAGGCGTTTGGTCACGAGGTTAGTATGTACCTGATTTATAGACAAATATTTATTCTTTCTGTAGCACAGGGGATTACTATGACCTATCTGGTGATGGGCCCCAAATCGAACTCTTTAAAGTCACCATCGTTTTGGGTTCCATTTTTTAGGATATGTAAATAGAACATTAATATTTTAAGTACTTACTGAATATTTAGTCTCTCCGCTAACAGGATCCTTAGTGTTGTCTCAAAGAATGTAAGAAGGGTTGTTCTCTCACACTACAGGATTCTTCTACAACTCACGTATGGAGAACATTTAGTGGATGTAGGCACTACTGTAAATGTCTTCCATGTTTTAGCCTTAATCCTCACAAAACCCGCGGGGGTTGGCGCTCTTGTTTCTGCCTGGTCTGCGGCGGAGTCTGTTGGATGCAGAGAGGGTTAGCGGGCTCCCAGGGTAAAACCACAGCAGAGTTCAAGCCCAGACAGTGTGGCCCCAGAGCCCTGGCTGGGCACCACTGGGTTATATCGGCTTGCCTCCAAGACTCGGGCATGGCATATCGCCCCATTCTCAACCACACGCAAGGGGAATATACAGGACCTAACAGAGAGGTCGCGGAGGCTGGCAGACTTCGGTTCCCATCCCAGGTCCACCCACATACTGACATCATCTCAAGTCCGTCTGCGGGGGAAATGGAGATGGTGACCCCACCTTGTAGCTTTGTCAGGACGATTACGTGAGATATACGTTATGTGCCTAGCTAACCCCTATTTCCTCTGAGCTGTTGATCCTATTACCCCCAAGTCCCCCCAGTAAAGCCTGCAGACCTACCTTTTAGCCCACACCGCATAAGGGCCATAATGTCCTCGGCAGTAGGAGGGTCTAGTGATTTAAAACAACTGGTCTCTTCTCTGGTTCTTCAGTAATTATTTTTCTACCAACATACGTAGAAGAATAAAATTGATCGTTCACATCAAAATATGCAATAGGTATTTTGAAAACAGTGAAATAAAAGATAAAATAGAGTCTTCAAACAATGTCCTATCAGGTGATACATCTTTTCTAAGCAGATTAAAAATGATTTTTTGTTATTTCAAGCTTTCATCCAAAAATTTCGAAAGAGAACAACAAGGAGTCACTCATGCAATGTGGAAAAAGAGATAAATAGCTAAAAAGGGAGAGATAAATATATCCTTGTTAATATAAGGGAATAAAAAATGAGGTATGATACTATCTGCAAAATTTCAAAGCAGTTTTGACGCAGTAGTAATGATCCCAAGAGAGCCCAGGTAACATTATTAATTTGTTTGCTACTTAACTGTGATAAAATTTGGGATCTGAGCTGCCCATTGTGTGGGGGGCACTGACACGGATTTTATGTACTCAAGAAGACCTTTCTCACAGTCCAGTAATTAGGTGCTATTGACATTGTAATCTTTGGAAATGTCTTAATGAGCCGCAAAGACAGAAACCTCATAGATAAAACCTCAAAGTAACACTGACCCTTTAAGTAGCTTGTCAGTAAGAGAAAGCTCAAACATAAGTATCTGAAGAGCAGGAGAAACCCAAATTTAAACCTAGATTACATTGTTTTGTTCATTCTCTGAGCTGTTGGGGGAAGAAACATCGAACAGGTGATTTGTAAAAGCTTTTAAAAATAGTGGAACAATCGGAACATATTTGAAATAAGTCAGAAACCTTTCTTTGCACCCTTTGAAGCTCTGGACTTGAAAAGTTATTTTTTTCTACATGTGTTTTCCACCAACTTGTAAACATAAGTATTGAGAGTGGAGTTCAGTGGCCCCTGTTTCTAACACAAAAATAATTTAAAAATTCACCTAAGAAATTGGAACTTAAGATAAAAGATAAAATGCAGAAGAAATCTCAGGCATAGGGTTAGCATCATTTTATATATCATTTCTAGATGTTTACTGTAATTAATATAATTTAGTGATGTTTCCAAATTCATATTCAAATGCGTATTTTATAATATTACTACATATACTATATATATGCATAAGTGATAACATCACTTAGCATGTAATTGATCACTATTAAAAATGTTAGAAGAAAGAATTAATCCGTAAATATGAGTTAAGTACCAGGACTAAGCTGATTTACTAAACATAATATATTAAGGAGTCTGTAAGTGTTGGTAATATCACTGCTCCCAATGTCTCTACTATTTCCCTATTGTCACCGATTACCCATTATTCAAATGGTGTATCTCTAAGTTGCTATATGGCATCCTTGTCTTTGAGATTTGGGCTGATTCTCAACTACCTATCCTTAGGAAATTTTCTTGCTCTTTATACCTATATTCTAGAGACATTTTCTCCTCAAGCCATGAGGTTTAGGATATTAGATGGTAATGAAAGCCTAGGGTATCAGCAGCACGTCCCTTAAAACACCTTTCCAAATACCGTGAATTCTCAGTAACATAGAGAAGTGAAGATGACCGGTTGGGTTAAAGAATTAATCACAAAAATCAGAGGTTCTCTATCTAACTGAGGCTCTTTCTGTCAGTCAGAGAGGATTGAAAAACGTGAAAAAGGAAAATAAAAAGTAATCTATCCTTTGAACACACAGTATTAGTCTCTGAAACAAGTAAGCAGGCAAATTATTTTGAATTTGTAAGATTGTAAAAATAGAGCTGAAAAGAGGGTTAAGACATATACATATTTTTAAAAGTACTTTCTTAATTTGATATCAGGACTGTCTTGTATTAATTTGGTCTAGTGATACTTTTAAGTATTTGTGGGCAATGTTTCATTTAATAAATGCCACTAAACACATTCCTAATTGTGCCCAGACTGGTACTGAGAGCTCTTCAAAGTGTAAAGCAGGAGACAAGACCAGTTTCTGCTGTCCATTGTTATTCATGTGTTAGGCCACGGGAGGAGGCCAGCAGCCTCTCGGGAACCCCTGACCAGGAATTTCGTCCCACACCTTAGCTGCCCGGTTGCTGCCCTGTTAGTTAAGGGGTCTTATGAACCATACAAGCCGTTATGATGATAACAAAATACTGAGAAAGGGTTTCATTAGTGCAGAGACGGCGGGTATTAATTTTTAATTTTAGGAATGGTTCTGTTATAGAAATCGTGAAATGTTACAACTTATTGTGTATAGATTCATGCAAATTTGTGGCCATATCACGTGCACCCTTACTGAGCTACAAATGCCATCTTTGAGTGAGAAAGATACCACACGAATATTATTTTCAACTGGAGGAACCCCAGGTTTGGAAACTGAGGGAATAAATAAGATTAGAAAGGCGGGTATTTGCATCAGTGTATAGAAATATCAGGGAGGGGCGCTGTTGGTTGAGCATCTGTTGATCCCAGGGTCCTGGGATCGAGCCCCATATAGGGCTCCCTGCTCAGAAGCCCCTACCCATGGCTCGTGCTCTGTCAGTGCTGGCTGTCTCTCTCTCAAATGAATAAATAAAATCTTAAAAAGAAAGAAAAGAAATAGCAGTGGACTCCAGGCCTCAGCTAATTACGTTCCTGGTTAGGACAACTTCTTTCATGCAGTTTTCTCATCTTAAAAGAAACAAGCACAGAGAAAAAAGTAGGTCATAAGGAGAAGAGTGTTGTCTGCTATTAATTTCCACACAATGTAAGCGAGAGGTGACCAAAAAAATGATAAAATAATTTTGTTATTTTTGTTTCCCCATCAGTAAGAACAAATTGAGGAAAGCCTTAATTTCTTCATAGACAGATCTAATGTAGAAACTTTTGTTTTACTTTATAATATTTCAAATATTACAGATATAGAAAAAAATTACATTACACCTGGCTCTGTTAGATTTTGCCATGCTTGATTCATAAAAGAAATAAAACAATGAAGATTGAGTTGAAGCTCCCTGGTTCAACTCCTCTCCCTCCCTCCCCAGGTGTAGCTGTTGCCCTGATTTTACAAATTTTATATTTCTGCATGCACACACGCGCGCGCACACACACACACACATGCACACGTATAATGTCATTTGGCATGTTTTCAAGGATTATATAAACGATAGTAGAATGTATAGATTCTTTCTTCCTCGTGAATGTTAGGTTTTTAAAATCTAATCACAGTACTTTGCTATATGTTGAGTTCATTTATTTTACCCGTTTTTAATATATTCCATTGTATGCTACCCTACAATATATTCATTCTCCTACAGATGGGAATTTAGAAGATTTTCAGCTTATTGCCATTGTAAACACCACTTCTATAAACATCCCTGTACATTTTATAGTCATAAGGGGGAGAGTTTCACTCAAGTTCATTCCTAGAAATGGAATTGCTGAATTGAAGAGTATATGCCTCTTCAACTTTACTAGATGCTGTCAAACTGTGCTACAAAGCAGTTATGTTAATTTAGATTCCTACAAATAGTTTATGGGTTTGCACTGTCTCATATTCTTACTAACACTTCAGGTTCCCATACTTTTTAATTTTTGCTGATCTAATGGGTGTGAAGTTATCTCCCATTTTTTAATTTGAAATACCCTAATAACCACTGAAAATAAAAATAATTTTTTAGTGTGTATTGACCATTTTGGCCTCCTCTTCTGTGAATTGTTTGTTTTTAGCGGTTGATCATTTTTATATTATTTCATGGTTTTTCCTTTTTTGATTGATTAGTAGGAGTCTTTATAAATTCAGAATATTAGCCCTTTGTTGGTTACGTGTTTCACAAATATCTTGTCACAGTCTGTAGCATGTCTTTCAACTTTGTTTTTGATGTCTATTGTTGAACCAAAGTTTTTTAAGTTTTACTTAGTTTTATTTTTCAGTCTTCTAATTTATGAATTGTTCTTTATTATCTATTTTAGAAAATTTTTCTTGCTCTCAATTTATAAAGCTAACCCTACATTGTCTTCTAAAATATTACAATTTTTTTCATGTGTCTGTTAGGTATTTGTATGTCTTCTTCAGAGAAGTGTCTGTTCATGTCTTCCGCCCATTTTTTGACTTGATTATTTGTTTTCTGTGGGGGTATTTACCCCGAAGATACAGATGTAGTGAAAAGAAGGGCCCTATGTACCCCAGTGTTGATAGCAGCAATGTCCACGATACCACAACTGTGGAAGGAGCCAAGATGCCCTTTAAGAGACAAATGGATCAAGGGGCGCCTGGGTGGCTGAGTGGGTTAAGGCCGCTGCCTTCAGCTCGGGTCATGGTCTCAGGGTCCTGGGATCGAGCCCCACATCGGCTCTCTGCTCGGCGGGGAGCCTGCTTCCTCCTCTCTCTCTCTCTGCCTGCTTCTCTGCCTACTTGTGATCTCTCTCTGTCAACTAAATAAATAAAATCTTAAAAAAAAGAGAGACAAATGGATCAAGAAGATGTCCATATATACAATGAAATATTACTCAGCCAGGGTGTCTGGGAGGCTCAGTTGTTAAGCATCTGTCTTTGGCTCAGGTCATGATCCCAGAGTCCTGGGATCGAGCACGCATCGGGCTCCCTGCTCAGTGGGAAGCCTGCTTCTCCCTCTTCCACTCCCCCTGCTGTATTTGCTGTGTTCCCTCTCTTGCTTTGTCTTTTTCTGTCAAATAAATAAAATCTTTTTAAAAAATATTACTTAGCCATCAGAAAGGATAAGTACCCAACATTTGCATCAACATGGATAGAACTGGAGGAGATGATGCCAGTGAAATAAGTCAAACAGAGAAAGACAATTATCATATGGTTTCACTTATTTGTGGAACTTAAGGAATAACATGGAGGACATTAAGAGAAGGAAGGAGAAAATGAAAGGGGGGAATCAGAGGAGGAGACGAACCATGAAGAACTATGGACCCCACGAATCAAACTGAGGGTTTTAGAGGGGAGGGGTGGGGGGATGGGTGAGCCTGGTGATGGGTAGTAAGAAGGGCACGTATTGCATGGAGCACTGGGTGTTATAAACAAACAATGAATCATGGAACACTACATCAAAAACTAATGATGTATGGTGGCTAACATAGCATAATAAAAAGAAAGTATAAAAAATAAAATTAAAATATTACCAATTTGATTTTTATACTTGGGTGCTTCAAAGCAGCAGAATTTATTTTTGTAGATGGAATGATTTTGGAGCCCAGCTTTTTTTGTTGTTGTTGCAACAGAATAGCAGATTACGCTATCACCACCATCTGCCTCCCTAACCTTGTGATTTGGAATGCTGCATCTAAATGTTCATCACTGTTGAGTATGGGATTCTGTATTTTCATCTTGTTTCCAACAAATTTGCTGAATTCTACTGATCCTAATAGCTTGTGTGAAAGTCTCATCACTTAGATAATCACATCATCTATAATTTTAAAAACTTCTGTCTTCTAATCTATATATCACTTATTTTTTTTTTATTGCGCTGGCTAGGATAATCACTATGATATTGAACAGAGCAGTCGGTGGTACTCTCCTCTTGTTTCTTGATTCATAGGACAAATTCTGAAGTGTCACTATTACAATACCATTAACTATATTCTCTATGCTGTATTTTTAATCTCTGTGACTTATCTTTCCATAACTGGAAGCCTGGTTCTCTCACTTCCCTTTACTCATTTTGTCCATTTCCCCATCTCCCTCCCCTCTGGCAACCATCAGTTTTGTTCTCTGTATTTATGGGTATGATTTGCTTTTTGTCTCTTCCTTAATTTGATTTTCAGATTCCACATGTAAGTGAAATCATATTATTTATCTTTCTCTGCCTTATTTCGCTTAGCAAAATGCCTTCTAGCTCCATCCATGTTGTCACAAATGGAAAGATCTCATTCTTTTTTATGGTTGAGTGATATTCCAGCATATATATATAACCACATTTTAAAAAAGATTTTATTTATTTATCTGACAGAGAGCGAGAGAGGGAGCACAAGCAGAGGCAGTGGGAGAGAGAGAAGGCGGCTTCCCAATGAGCAGGGAGCCTGATATTAGGGCTCAGTCCCTGGACTCCAGGATCATGACCTGAGCCCAAGGCAGGCACTTAATGACTGAGCCACCCAGGTGCCCCTGTATACCACATCTTTATCCATTCACCTATCAATAGACACTTGGGTTGCTTCAATATCTTGGGTATTATAAATAATGTTGCAATAAACGGGTGCATATATCTTTTTTAATGAGTTTTTTCATTTTCTTTAGTAAAAACCTGGTAGTGGATTTACTAGATCATATGGCAGTTCTATTTTTTTTTTAATTTTAATTTTTTTTTTTTAATAATTTTTATTTTTTATAAACATATTTTTATCCCCAGGGGTACATGTCTGTGAATCGCCAGGTTTACACACTTCACAGCACTAACCATAGCACATACCCTCCCCAATGTCCATTACTCCACCCCCCTTTCCCGAACCCCTCCCCCCAGCAACCCTCAGTTTGTTTTGTGAGATTAAGAGTCACTTATGGTTTGTCTCCCTCCCAATCCCATCTTGTTTCTTTTCTTCTTTTTCTACCCCGCTAGTCCCCCATGTTGCATCTCCACTTCCTCATATCAGGGATATCATATGATAGTTGTCTTTCTCTGATTGACTTATTTCACTAAGCATGATACCCT
>PISX010018129.1:25264-41563 GCA_004024625.1 Mellivora capensis | reverse complement strand
TACCACATCTTCCTTATCCATTCATCTGTTGATGGACATCTAGGCTCTTTCCATAGTTTGGCTATTGTAGACATTGCTGCTATAAACATTCGGGTGCACGTGCCCCTTCGGATCACTACGTTTGTATCTTTAGGGTAAATACCCAGTAGTGCAATTGCTGGGTCATAGGGTAGTTCTATTTTCAACTTTTTGAGGAATAGGGTTCACTCTTGATGTTGTACATTCCATAGAATGTTTTGACAAAGTGTAATGGCATGTATCCACCATTATAGTATACAGAATAGTTTTGCTGTCGTAAAATCCAGTGTGCTCCTTTTCATCTGTCCCTCTCTCCTGGCAACCGCTAGTATTTTTTTTTTAATTAATTATTTTTATTAACATATAATGTATTATTTCCCCCAAGGGTACAGGTTTGTGAATCATCAGGCTTACACATTCACAGCACTACCAAAGCACATACCCTCCTCAATGTCCATCACCCAACCACCCTCTCCATACCACCCCTCCCCTCAGTTTGTTTTGTGAGATTAAGAGTCTCTTATGGTTGTCTCCCTCCTGATCCTATCTTCTTTCATTTTTCCTTCCCTATCCCCGCCCCCCCGCCGCCTCTCAAATTCCTCATATCAGGGAGATCATGTGATAATTATCTTTCTCTGATTGACTTATTTCGCTCAGCGTTCTAGTTCCATCCATGTCGTTGCAAATGGCAAGATTTCATTTCTTTTGATGGCTGCATAGTATTCCATGGTATATATGGACTGCTGCTTCTTTATGCATTCATCTGTTGATGGACATCTAGGTTCTTTCCATAGTTTGGCTATTGTGGACATTGCTGCTATAGACATTTGGGTGCACGTGCCCCTTCAGATCACTACATTTGTATCTTTAGGGTAAATACCTAGTAGTGCGATTGCTGGGACATAGGATAGCTCTATTTTCACCTTTTTGAGGGACCTCCAAGTTGCACCAACTTGCATTCCCACCAACAGTGTAGGAGGGTTCCCCTTTCTCTGCATCCTTGTCATCACCTGTCATTTCCTGATTTGTTAATTTTAGCCATTCTGATTGGTGTGAGGTGGTATTTCATTGTGGTTTTGATTTGTATTTCCCTGATGCCGAGTGATGTGGAGCACTTTTTCATGTGTCTGTCAGCCATCTGGAGTCTTCTTTTGCAGAAATGTCTGTTCATGTCCTCTGCCCATTTCTTGATTGGATTATTTGTTCTTTGGGTGTTGAGTTGATAAGTTCTCTATAGATTTTGGATACTAGCCCTTTATCTGATTTGTCATTTGCGAATATCTTCTCCCATTCTGTCAGTTGTCTTTTGGTTTTGTTGCCTGTTTCCTTTGCTGTGCAAAAGCTTTTGATCTTGAAGTCCCAATAGTTGATTTTTGCCCTTGCTTTCCTTGCCTTTGGCCATGTTTCTAGGAAGAAGTTGCTGCGGCTGAGGTCGAAGAGGTTGCTGCCTGTGTTCTCCTCAAGGATTTTGATGGATTCCTGTCTCACATTGAGGTCTTTCATCCATTATGAGTCTATTTTTGTGAACCACTAGTATTTTTACTGTTTTCATGGTTTTCCCTTTTCTAGAACGTCCTATAATTGGAATCATACAATATGTAGCCTTTTTAGATTGACTTCTTTCACTTAGTAATATGCATTTAAGGTTTCTCTGTGTCTGTAGAGCTTGATAGCTCATTTCTTTTGGGGGCTGAATAATATTTCATTGTCTGAATGGACCACAGTTTATTTATCCACTCTCCTTTTGCTTATTTTATTTATTTATTTGTTATTTTTGTGAGAATGCACACGTTTGGGGGGTAGAGGAGGGGCAGAGGGAGAGAGAATTTTAATTTTTTAAAGATTTTTCTTTTTTTTTTTTTTTTAAGATTTTATTTCTTTATTTGAGAGGCACAGAGTAGGGAAGAGAGAACACAAGCTGGAGGAGGGGCAGAGGGAGAGGGGAAAACAGGCTCCTCGCTGAGCAGAGAGCCTGATGTGGGGCTCAATCTCAGGATCCCGGGATCAGGAACTGAGCCGAAGGCAGACACTTAACCAACTGAGCCACCCAGGTGCCCCTAAGATTTTTATTTCTTTATCTGAGAGAGAGACAGCATGAGCATGAACAGCGGGAAGGAGTCAGAGGGAGAGGGAGAAGCAGAGTCCCTACCGAGCAGGGAGCCCGAAATGGAGCTCAATTCCTGGGATCCCAAGATCATGACCTTAGCCAGAGGCAGATGCTTAACCAACTGAGCCACCCAGGTGCCCCCAGGGAGGGAGAGAATCTTAAGCAGACTCCAAGCCCAGCAGTGGAGCCTGTCACAGGCTCCATCTCATGACCCTGAGATCATGACCTGACGCTTAACTGACTGAACCATCCAGGCACCCCTCTCCACTCACCTTTTGAAGGACATCTTGGTTACTTTCAAGTTTTGGCGGTTATAAATAAAGCCTCAATAAACCTCCATGTAGTAATTTTTTTATATATACAAAATCTTGATGCTTGGGGTTTTCTGATTTTTTTTTAAGGCAATTTATTTATTGATTTGACAGACAGAGATCACAGGCAGAGAGGCAGGCAGAGAGAGAGGGGAAAGCAGGCTCTCCACTGAGCAGAGAACCCGATGCGGGGCTCGATCCCAGGAGTCTGGGATCATGACCTGAGCTGAAGGCAGAGGCCTTAACCCACTGAGCCACCCAGGTGCCCCTGTTAATGAACAGCTTTTTTTTAAGAAGTAACATGGTGTTTTGTATTTGTCATGAATTTAGACAAATGTTTAGATTCAGAACCAATTATAAAGTGGGCTAGATAGAGCTTTTTCATTTTTGCTTTAGCTTTTATCTGCTTAGTTTCTTTGTGCCTTAGTTTCCTCATCTTTTAAATGTAGACAACTTTTCCTTTTCTTTTAAGCAGCTTTGTACCCTGGCATGATACCTGGGAAACTGGGCTGTGAGTAGGTACTTACTTTACCTGGGAAAATGTAATCTGTGCTGTTGGGCAAGCTTTATTGTTGTACTGTGGCCTCTATTGAAATACTGTCTCTTGGGGGCTGCTGAAGGTCTGCGTCTTGGAGCTGTTTGTAAAACTTCTTTACGGTAAGGGGGTGCCTGGGTGGCTTAGTGGGTTAAAGCCTCTGCCTTCAGCTTAGGTCATGATCTCAGGGTCCTGGGATTGAGCCCCACATCGGGCTCTCTGCTCGACAGGGAGCCTGCTTCCCTTCCTCTCTCTCTCTGCGTGCCTCTCTGCCTACTTGTGATCTCTGTCTGTCAAATAAATAAATAAAATCTTAAAAAACAACAACAACAGGAGCACCTGGGTGGCTCAGTGGGTTAAGCCTCTGCCTTCAGCTCAGGTCATGATCTCAGGGTCCTGGGATCGAGCCCCGCATCAGGCTCTCTCCTCAGTGGAGAGCCTGCTTCCCCCTCTCTCTCTGCCTGCATCTCTGCCTACTTGTGACTTCTCTTTCTGTGTGTCAAATAAATAAAATCTTAAAAACAACAACAACAACAACAAAAACTTCTTTATGGTAAAAATCCTTATCAAGAATCTGAGGATGAGGGACGCCTGGGTGGCTCAGTTGGTTAAGCAGCTGCCTTCGGCTCAGGTCATGTTCCCAGGGTCCTGGGATCGAGTCCCGCATCGGGTTCCTTGCTTTGCAGGGAGCCTGCTTCTCCCTCTGCCTCTTCCTGCCACTCTGTCTGCCTGTGCTCACTAGCTCTCTCTCCCTCTCTCTCTGACAAATAAATAAATTTAAAGAAAAAAAAAAAAGAATCTGAGGGTGAGTGAGAAGACATCTACAAAGCATCAAGAGTTACTTTTAGGTAAAAGCACTTAGGGGTGATAAAAACAAATCCAACTTTCCTTTAAGGATTTTATCTTTTCAAGTATAAGACTGTTGCTGGGTCATAACCACTGAACAAAGCAGGTCAGATTTCTGGTCTTCATGCAACCGGAGACTAAATACAATCCTTCGTAGGAAAAAGTTCAGATAATTCATTCTGCAGTTCCTCATTTGACTAATAAGTCATAAAATCCAGGCAGGGGACTTTCTCCTCTCTGCTCGTCTTGGAGCCCTTTGGTAGCCATAGCCTTTGCTCTCCCTACAGCCTGTCTGATTGCTCTATCTACTGAGGACTGTGTGAATAGCACTGGTACACCAACAGCCTTGCTTTGCTGCTGTACTTTCTTCCCAGATCAGTTATTTTGTGTTTATGTGTTTGTGTTCAGTTTTTCCTTTAAAAAAAGTTGAAATTTTGTCTATACCAGTATAGTCAGTGGGGCCATATGGAGGCCTCGTATCTGCACTATAACATTGTTTTGGTAGTTGAAGTGATGTGAACAGGTTTTTACCTTGCCAGGGTAGAGAATGGGAGAGAGTAGGAGACCATCTCTTGTGATTTAGCCTGAAGTTAGATTTATAATGCAAGTAACTGCCATAGGACTTAGATGTTGTGTTTTTCAGTTTTATTTATTTATTTATTAGGGACAGAGGGAGGAGGAGAGAGAGAATCTTAAGCAGGCTCCACGCCCAGTGCAGACCCTGAGATCATGACCTGAGCCGAAATCAAGAGTTGTATGCTTAACCAACTGAGCCACCTAGGCGCCCCAATTTTTTTCTCTTACTTATTGATTACGGAAACATTTTCAAATGCTGCTCTCAGAAAGATTTTTCCTGACCGTGGATATATATATTTTTTTCAGATTTTATTATTTGACAGAGAGAGAGATGGTGAGAGAGGGAACACAAGCAGGGGGAGTGCGAAAGGGAGAAGCAGGCTTCCTGCTAAGTAGGGAGCCCGATGCGGGGCTCAATCCCAAGACCCTGGGATCATGACCTGAGCTGAAGGCAGATGCTTAACGACTGAGCCACCCAGGTATCCCTGACTATGGATATTGATGCTGGTTTTGGGGGGGAATTTGAAACCCTCCACAATTATATACCCACACTTGAAAATATTATGAAGGTTTCCAGGATACCAGCTTTCCACAGATGAGATAGCTATAGAATCTTAGACATGTTTTAGAGTGTGGGGAGGACGCCCTCCATCCTCGCTTTCAGTTTTCTGAGGATAGAAACTGTGTTTGTCTTAGTACAATATTTGTTCTGCAGGGTCTCAACATACAAACTTGATTATATATTTTTAAAAGTTTTTTGCAGATTTTATATTAATGGTCTCTGATTGATTTGGAGACTTTATAGTTGCTGTTTGGTCACAAACTTGATTTAGTGGAGAGTATTTTGAAACTTATTTATAAAGATTCTGCTCGGGGGCTCCTGGGTGGCTCAGTGGGTTAAGCATCTGCCTTCAGCTTCGGTTATGATCCTGGAGCTCGGATTGAGTCCTGCATTCAGCTCCCTGCTTGGCGGGGAGTCTGCCTCTCCGTCTTACTCTCCCTCTGTTCTCTCTCTCAAATGAATAAAGAAAATCTTAAAAAAAAAATAAGAATCTGCTCAGCCGGAGGATGCTGAATGGGTCAGGGCCAAGTAGCACATTAGATACTTTAGGCAAGCACACGATGTGCATAGGCTGTTTTGGTTTTTTTTTGTTTTTTGTTTTTTGTTTTTTTTTGGTTTTTTATATTCTGCCTGAAAGTTCAAGTGATTTCTTTAGCATAAAACATAGAATGAATGCTAAGTAGTTTCTACTGTGTTTGGGAAGATGTATTATAAAACATGTGGTTGTGTTAGCTATTTCATGAGTATCTCCAAAGAAAGCTGTCTTTGGCCTCAGGGAGCCAGATATTAAGCTTGAGTAACTTCCCAAAGCAGAGCATATCAGGCAGGGCTGCTTGGACCCTTCAGCATGTGAACTTGGCTGTTTACAGTGTTGTATTAGTTTTTATTGGGAGAATTGTGAATAAAGCAGAGCTGTGTGGATTTTATGTAGATAATAAAATTTCTCACTTTCACTCTGTGCTACTTAGCCTTTTCAACTCGTTGAAACAACTGCCGGTGTCCATTTGGGAGGCAAAAACCACATAGGAATTTGAACAGGTAATGTTTAAATATTTATTTGCTGAGGGAGAGAGAGTGGGCGCTTGCACAGGCAAGGGGAGGGGAAGCAGACTCTGCTGAGTGCGGAGCAGCTTCACAACCCGGTGGTCCTGACCTGAGACGAAACCAAGAGTTGGATGCTTAACTAACTGAGCCACCCTGGCACCTTGGAACAGGTAAAGTTTAATACAAGAATTGTTAAAACTATAACGGGATTGGAGTAATGAGAGATTGGCTAGTAAAAAGTAGAGAGAACTCTTAAGTTATATAGGAATAGCATATGTAGGAGCAGCCGTTAGCCCTAGGGCTGATAAGGGAGCGCTTGAGGAAGCCCAGGGCCGAGATCCATGTCTTAGGGAAAAGGGGGTTGTCATGCCTATCTGGATGGCAGAGAAAGTCATCGTGGTTCCACACTGGGAGAACATGCTGGGAGTCTATCTTCTAGGATGTTGGAGAAAGGCATTTATAGAGAGGAGTCTTGCTGGAAGCACTCTGCCACAAAACTGCCTGAGTGAGGTGTCAGAGGAAGCTGCTGGCCACTGTGTACTGCTGCCATGACGCACTGTGGGAGTCAGCCACCCACCAGAGGCTAGGCACTGAGGGGAGCTCACTGGGTGTCGGGCCTGGTGAGAGGAGCGTACTAGACCCAGGGGGAAAAGAAGCCTTTTCTTTTTTCTTTCTTTCCTTTTTTTTTTTTTTTTTTGAAGATTTCATTTATTTATTTTGAGAAAGAGCTCATGAGTGAGTGGAGGGGCAGAGGAAGAGGGAGAGAGAATTTTAAGCAGATTGCATGCTGAGCATAGAGCCTGACTCTGGGATCCCATCCCACAACTATGAGATCGCGACCTGAGCTGATATCAGTCAGTAGTCTGATGCTTAAGCAGCTGAGCCTCCTAGGTGCCCCAAAGCCTTTTCCTTTTTGTAGAATCTCTCTGTTGTCTTCCAACAAAGCTAAATAACAGCTGGCAAAGGAAAAATATTTAATGGGTCCAGCTCCATTTTTGCAGAGCTGGATTTAGAGCCAAGAGATAATACATCGATAACTGGTAAGCTGCTGTTTGTCAGAGTTATACAGATAAGCTGTTAATAATTTTATTTTTAAAGTTCTTAAAAAATATTTATTCATTTGCAAGGGAGATTGAGAGAGAGAAAACAAGCAGTTGGGAGGGGCAGAGGGTGAGAGAGAGAGAAACAGTCTCCCAGCTGAGCAGGAAGCCTGATGCCAGGTTGGATCCCAGGACCAGATCACCACCCAGATTGCTACCACCTGTGTTTTGTATTTGTTTTAATAAGGGGATTAATTTTTTTAAAAGGTTTTATTTATTTGACAGAGATCACAAGTAGGCAGAGAGGCAGGCAGAGATGGGGGGAAGCAGGTTCCCTGCTGAGCAGAGAGCCCAATGTGGGGCTCAATCCCAGGACCCGGGGACCATGACCTGAGCCGAAGGCAGAGGCTTTAAACCACTGAGCCACCCAGGCGCCCCTAATATGGGTATTAATTTAAAATGCTCTTCTGTTCTAGCCAGAGACAACTTCTGCTTTGAATTTTTTCATCATAGATTAGTTGGCCAGTTAAAATTTCATATAAATGGAATAATACTGGGGCACCTGGATGGCTCATTCAGTTAAGTGTCCAACTCTTGGTCTCACCTCAGGTCTTGAGCTTAAGGTTGTGAGTTCAAGCCCTCGTGTTGGGGACCATACTGGGTGTGGAGCCTACTTAAAAAAAGAAAATATTATATGGAATAATACTCTCGTGTACTAAATAATACTAAAAGGTATCATACTCTCATGTAAAGCTTCTTTCACACATTTTAATGTTTTGGGAATTTATTCATGCTGTTGTTTGTATCAGTAGTTCATTCCTTTTTATTGCTTTGTAATATTTCATTGCATGAACATTCCAGTTTAACTGTTATGTTGATGGACATCTGGAGAGTTTCCAGTGTTTGATTTATGAATAAAGACTTTTTCTCTTTTTTTAAGATTTTTTTTATTTATTTGACAGAGAGAAGGCTTACAAGCAGAGGGAGGGGGAAGGAGAAGCAGGCTTCCCACTGAGCAGGGAGCCACGTGGGGCTTGATCCCAGGACCTGGAGATCTTGACCTGAGCCGAAGGCAGATACTTAACTGACTGAGCCACCCAGGCGCCCCTATGAGTAAAGCTTCAGTGAACATTTTGTACAAGTGTTCTTGGGGGCATATACCTTCATTTCTCTTGGGGAATAGGGAGGTAGAAGGGAATAGAACTGCTGGATCATAGGGTAAATGTATGTCTAATTTTATAAGAAACAAAAGTTTCTTTTTTAATACCTTTTTCAAAATGGTTGTATCATTTTACTGTTCCACCAGTAATGTGTGAAAGTTGTGATTGTTCCATATCCTCAGCAACATGCAGTGTGTTGTCAGTGTGGTTTTTTTTTTTAAGATTTTAGTTTTTTAAAATTTATTTATTTGACATAGAGACAGAGATCATAAGCAGGCAGAGAGGCAGGCAGAGGCAGAGAGAGAAGCAGGCTCCCCACTGAGCAAGGAGCCCGATGAGGGGCTCGATCCCAGGACCCTGAGATCATGACCTGAGCCGAAGGCAGTAGCTTTAACCCACTGAGCCACCCAGGAGCCCCGTGTTGTCAGCCTGCTTCTCCCTCTCCCACTGCTTGTGTTCCCTCTCTGGCTGTCTCTCTCTGTCAAATAAGAAATAAAATCCTTAAAAAAAAATGAGGTTTAGGAGATGCTTATATAGAATACCAGTCAGGTACATGTTTTGTGAATATTTTCTTTCATTCTGGGGTGGCCTGCCTATTTAATTTTCTTACAGATATATTTTAAAGATAAGAAGTTTTCAGTTTTGTTAAAGTCTGATTTATCAGTGTTTTCTTTTATGGTTATCGCCTTTTGTTGTGTCTGAGGAACGCTTGCCTACCTCTCAATGTTGGAGATTTCTCCTGTGTTTTCATCCAGAAGTTGTAGAGTTTTAGTTTTTACATTTAGGTCTCTGATCCACTTGAAATTCATTTCTGTGTATTCTGTAAGATTGGGATTGAGGTTAATTTTTCTTCCATATCGATAACTTCTTGTTCCAGTACCAGCACCATTTGCTAAAAAGACTTGTTATTTATTATCTATTGACTCCAAAACTTAGCAGTTTAACAGTAAACATTGCCTCAGTTTCTGAAGATCAGAAACTTGGGCGTGACTTAGCTGGGTGGTCCTGGCTCACAGTCTCTCATGAAGTTGCAGTTAAGATGTCTTCTGGGACTGCAGTCATCTGAAGGCTTGCCTGGAGCTGGAGGGTCTGTTTCCAAGATGACCTAAGTGGCTTTTGGCAGGTGGCCTCTGGCAGGTGGCTCAGTTCCTTGACATGTGGGCTCTTTGAGTATCCTCATGACATGCAGTTATCTCTTCCAGAATAAGTGGCTCAAGACAAAGTGAAGAGGATGCCTCTTAATGACCTAGTCACTGACTGTTCTTTTTTAACATTTTATTTATTTGCTTCAGAGAGAGAGTATGCAAGCATGAGCAGGGGGAGGGGCAGAAGGAGAAGCAGACTTTCCCCACTGAGCAGGGAGCCGGATGCGTGGTTCGATCCCAGGACCCTGTGATCATGACCTGAACTAAAGGCAGGTGCTTAACCGACTGAGCCACGAAGGCATCCCCAGACTGTTACTTCTTCCATATTACATTCTGTTCCTTAGTACTGACTCACTAAGTCCAGCCCATACTCAAGGTGAGGAGAGAAGCAGACTGTGCCATTTGGGGGGAAGACTATTGAAACACTTGAAGTTTAAAAACTACCACAACTTGCTCTCTCCATTTATTTTTTTATTTTTATTTTTTTAAAGATTTTATTTATTTATTTGACAGAGATCACAAGTAGGCAGAGAGGCAGGCAGAGAGAAGGACGGGGACGCAGGCTCCCTGCTGAGCAGAGAGCCTGATGCGGGGCTTGATCCTAGGACCCTGGGATCATGACCCGAGCTGAAGGCAGAGGCTCTCACCCACTGAGCCACCCAGGCGCCCCTCTCCATTTATTTTTTAATTTTTTTTTTTAAAGATTTTATTTATCAGAGAAAGAGAGACAGCAAGAGAGGGAATACAAGCAGGGAGAGTGGAAGAGGGAGAAGCAGGCTTCCCACCGAGCAGGGAGCCCCATGCAGGGTCTGATCCCAGGACTCTGGGATCATGACCTGAGCCAAAGGCAGATGGTTAATGACTGAGCCACCCAGGCGCCCCTACTTTTTTTTTTTTTTTTTTCTGTTTTGAGTAATATCTATACCCAACTCAAAACTCACAAACCTGAGATCAAGAGTCACACACTCTTCCAACCATCTAGGCGCTCCTGATGTACAAAAGTTTTTAATTTTGATTAAGTCCAGTTTATCTATTTTTTCTTTTCTGGCCTGTACTTTTGTTGTCATAGCTAAGAAATCATTGTCAGGGTGCCTGGGTTGCTCAGTCAGGCCATGATCTGCCTTCATCTCAGGCCATGATCCCGGGGTCCTGGGATCAAGCCCCTAGGGGTCCTGGGATCAAGCCCCTAGTCGGAAATCACTGCTCAGCAGGGAGTCTGCTTCTTTCTCTCTCTCTCCGTGTATGCTTTCTCTCTTTCTCTAGCTCTCACTCTCTCTCAAATAAATAAAATCGTTATTTAAAAATAAAAATACAGGGGTGCCTGAGTGGCTCAGCCGTTGGGCATCTGCCTTCAGCTCAGGTGGTGATCCCAGGGTCCTGGGATCGAGCCCCGCACTGGGCTCCCTGCTCAGCTGGAAGCCTGCTTCTCCCTCTCACACTCCCCTTGCTTGTGCTCCCTCGTGCTCTCTCTCTTTGTCAAATAAATAAAATCTTAAAAAATAATAAATCCATCATTGTCATATCCAAGGTCACTAAGTACCCTGTTGTGTTTTCTTCTAAGAGTTTTATAATTTAAGTTTATAAGTTGAGGTGTTTGATCCATTTTGAATTAATTTTTGTATATGATATGAAGTAATGCTCCAACTTTACTCTTGCATGTGGCTGTTCAGTTTCCCCCGCACCACCTGTTGAAAAAATTATTCTTTCCCCATTGAATAGTCTTGGCACCCTAGTTGAATATCATTTGATCGTGTGTGCAAAGGTTTTATTTCCGGGCTTCCTATTCTATTGCATTCTATATGTCTCTTTTTATGCTAGTACCACACTCTTTTTGATTATAGTAGTTTTGCAGTAAGTTTTAAAAGTAAGCTTTGTTTAGGAATTTTGGCTTTTCGGGATCCTTTGAGATTCCCTATAAATTTCTAGAGAGGTTATTTATTTTGCTTGTTCATTTTTAGATTTCTGCAGCAATTGCCATTGGCTTTTTGTTAGGGATTACATTCAGCGTGTAGATCTCTTGGGGTAGTATTGTCATCTTAATGACATTAAGTCTTCCAATTTATCAACATACAATGTTTTTTCATTTATTTGGGTCTTTAATTTCTTTAGAAGTCTTCTGTAGTTTTCAGAATACAAGTTTTTCAACTCCTTTTTAGTTAAATTGATTCTCCACCATTTTCTTTTCTTTTTTTTTTTTTTTTAAGATTTTATTTATTAGAAAGAGTGAGCGAGAGAGCGAGCACAGGGGCACCTGGGTGGCTCAGTGGGTTAAGCCTCTGCCTTTCTGCTTGGGTCATGATCTCAGGGTCCTGGGGTCCAGCCCCGCATCAGGCTCTCTGCTCGGCGGGGAGCCTGCTTCCCCTTCTCTCTCTGCCTGCCTCTCTGCCTACTTATGATCTCTCTCTGTCAAATAAATAAATTTAAAAAATATATATATATATTTTTTTTTTAAAGGGAAAAAAGAGCAAGCACAAGCAGGAGGAGGGGCAAAGGGAGAGGATGAAGCAGACTCCCTGCTCAGTGGGGAGTCTGACTCAGGCCTGGAGTCAGGGCTTGATCCCAGAATCCTGGGATCCTGACCTGAACTGAAGGTAGCAGCTTAACTGGCTGAGCCACCCAGGTGCCCTCATTCTTTTTGATACTATTGTAAATGGATTGTTTTCTTAATTCCCTTTTCAGATTGTTCACTGCTAGCCTATAGAAATGCAGCCGATTTTTGTGTGGCAATTTTGTATCCTGCAAATTTCCTGAATGTTTTTTATTACTTCTAACAGTGGTTTTGTGTGTATTTGGGTAATTTGGGGGTTTTCTACATATAAGATTGTGTCTTCTATAGACAGTTAACTTCTTAATTCGAATGCCTTTTCTTATTTTTTCATTTTCTCTGTCAAGAACTTCCCTTGTAATTTTTTTGACCTATTAGTTGTTTAATGGTATATTGTTTAATTTCCACAGATTTGTGAATTTTTCAGTTTTCTTTTTATTGCCTTACAGGATATAGAATTCTTAGTTGACAGTATTTTCTTTCAGGGCTTTAAATATGTCATCCCACTGCCTTCTGGAGGATTCTGGAGAGAAACCAGCTGTTTATCTTAGTGAGAATCTCTTGTACAGTAGGAGTTGCTTCTCTCTTGCTGCTTTAAATATTCTCTTTGTCTTTGGGGTTCAGCAGTTTAATCGTGTGTTTTTGTTTTATAATGTGTCTGGGTTAATCCTCAAAGAAGGGCTCATTAGGTTTCTTTCACATGTATATTCATGGCTTTTCTCAGGTTTGAAAAGTTTTTGGCTGCTCAGATTTTTTTCTGGCCTTGATTTTGTCTCTTCTCTTTCTGTAATGCATATATTGTTATATTTGGTTGTGTCCCACAGGTCCTTCAGACTCTACTTTTGGGGTGTGTGGGTGGCTCAGTTGGTTAGGCATCTGCCTTCAGCTCAGGTGGTGATCCCAGGGTCCTGGGATCCATTCCCAAGTTGGGCTCCCTACTCAGCAGGGAGTCTGCTTCTCCCTTTCCCTCTGCTCCTCCCCCTGCTTGTGCTCTCTCAAATAAGTAAATAAAATAAAAACAAAGAAAAGACTCTTTACTTTTCATTAGTTTTTATTTTTTATTTTTTTGCCTTCCAGGTTGAATAATTTCAATTGTTTTATCTTCAAGTTCACTGATACTTCTTTTTGCTCAAATCTGTAGTTGAACTCCATTAGTGAGTTTTTCATATCAGTTATTGTACTTTGCTGTTTTGAGATATTGAAGAATTTGTTTTGTCCTTTTTATAATTTCTCTCTTTATTGGTATTTTCATTTTGTTCGTGCATCATTTTCCTGAATCTCTTTGACCATGGTTTCCTTTAGTCCACTGAATGTATTTAAGACAGTTTATTTAATGTCTTTGATCAATAATAATTCCAGTGTTTTTGCTTCCTCAGGAATTTTTTTTATCCTTTTCTTTTTCTTGGGAGTGGTCATTAATTTTCTGTTTCTTTGTTTTGTAATTTTTAAATTAAAACTGGACACTTGATTATTATGTTGTAATTTTACAAACTGATTCTTCCACTTCACAGTGATTGCTAGTTTTGCTCCTTGAGTGTTAGAGACTTCTGTTTGTGGCTTTTTCAAACTAATATTGGAAATGTGTGTCTATTTCTGTTCCATGATCTCTGCAGTTAGACAGTGACCTGATAAAGATTTCCTTAAATGACAAGCTCCCAAAAGGGGAAGAAAGTAAAAACAAGGACTGTCCTCTTAAATGCCCCTAGAAGCTGCTTCAGCCTGTGAGTATTGAAAGCAATGGTTACCGGCCTCTGCCTGCTCCTCAGTGATCAAAAGCAGCCATCATCAATCGGAATACATATTTGGAGGACAAGGTCTTTATTGCCCATCCTAGCTTCCAGCAAGCCTCACCAGAAATGAGGGCAGCCCTCCCACTGCTTCTTGCCCTAGGGTTGGAGGTTGGGTAGTTGATACACAAAAGGCTGAAGTTTACCAGAATTCACCAGCCTCTTCATCAAGTTCTACCGCGGAGGCGGCATGTTTTTCAGCTACACTCCAGGGTTCCGAAAGTTACTTTAGACAGTTCCTCCAAATTCAGTAATTGTTTTAGTGGAAGGATGGATTCCTGGAGCTTTTTACTCTGCCATTTTCATGAAGTTACCCCAGTGAGTTTTAAAATTTTTGTTCTCTTTCTTTTGGCCTGGGGGCGGGGGAGAGGGCAGAAGGACAGGGAGAGAGAGAATCCCAAGCAGGCTCCAAACCTAGCACAGAGCCTGACATGGGCCTTGATCTCACAATCTTGAAATCATGACCTGAGCTGGAATTAAGAATTGGATGCTTAACTGACTGAGTCACCCAGGTGCCCCTAATTTTTGTTTTCTAATTGTTGCATTTAAAAATATAATTGAATTTTGTATACTGGCTTTTTGTATCCTGTCTTTGCTAAATTCACATATTAGTTTTAGAAGTTCTTTTGTAGATTCCTAAGTATTTTCTTTGTAAACAATCAGGTTATCTGTGGATTGAGAAAGTCTTATTTCTTCCTTTCTGGTCTTTATGCTTTTTATTTCTTTTTTCTTATTGTACTGGCTCATAAGTGTTGAGTAGAAATAGTGAGAATGGACATCTTTGTCTTTTGATTATATGAGGGAAATGTTCAAAATTTCACATTGATTATGATGTCAGCTCTAGGTTTTTCAAGTCTTTCATAAGTGTCTTTTATCAGTGAGGAAATTTCCTTCTACTTTTAGTTTGTGAGGGTTTTAAGATTTTATTTATTTATTTGACAGAGATCACAAGTAGGCAGAGAGGCAGGCAGAGAGAGAGGAGGAAGCAGGGCTCAATCTCAGGACCCTGGGATCATGACCCAAGCCAAAGGTAGAGGCTTTAACCCACTGAGCCACCCAGGTGCCCCTAGTTTGTGAGTTTTTAATCTTAAATGGGTGTTGAATTTTGTTGAGCTTTTTTCTTTATATATTGAGACATGATCTATGGTTTTATTCCTCATTCTGTAAATAAGATGAATTTACATTGATTCTTCAGATATTTGATTAACCTTGCATTCCCCACTTTGTCATGATACATTACTCTTTTTATATATCACTGGATTTGTTTTACTAAAATTTTTTTGGAAGGATTTTTGTGTCTGTTCATGAAAGATATTGGTTTATAATCTTTTTTCTTTTGTATGTATGTATGTTTTGGGTAATTTTGTTATCAAGGATAACTGACTTTCTTAAAACAATTGGAATGGGGTTTTTTTTGCTCCTTGTTTTCTGAAAGAATTTGTGCAAGATTGGTGCTATTTCTTCCTTGAATGTTTGATAGAATTTACTAGTGAAACTATGTGTCTGGAGTTTTCCTTGTGGAAAGAATTTTGATAGATTGCATTTTCTGGCTAGATACAAGACCATTCAGATTTTATATTTTATCTTGTGTTAAGTTTTGTTAAGTTGTATTTTTCCAGGAGTTTGTCCATTTCGTTTGACTTGTTTAATTTATTGGCATACAGTTGCTCATAATATTACCTTACTGTTCTTTTAATACCCTATGGGGTCTTTAGTGATACCACTTTTTTCATCCCTGATAGTAGTATTTAATATGTTCTCTTTTTAGTGATCAGTTTCTCCAGAGGATTTATGAAATTTATTGATTATTTTTAAAGACCTACTTTTTTTTAAAATTTCTTTTTTTTTTAAAAGATTTTATTTATTTATTTGACCCGAGCCGAAGGCAGAGGCTTAACTCACTGAGCTACCCAGGCGCCCTTTTTTAAAAATTTCTTTTCAGCGTAACAGAATTCATTGTTTATGCACCACACCCAGTGCTCCATGCAATTCGTGCCCTCCATAATACCCACCACCTGGCTCCCCCAACCTCCATCCACCTGCCCCTTCAAAACCCTCAGATTGTTTTTCAGAGTCCATGGTGTCTCATGGTTCATCTCCCCTTCCAATTTCCCTCAACTCCCTTCTCCTCTCCATCTCCCTATGTCCTCCATGTCATTTGTTATGCTCCACAAATAAGTGAAACCATATGATAATTGACTCTCTCTGCTTGACTCAGCATAATCTCTTCCAGTCCCGTCCATGTTGATACAAAAGTTGGGTATTCATCCTTTTTGATGGAGGCATAATACTCCATAGTGTATATGGACCACATCTTCCTTATCCATTCGTCTGTTGAAGGGCATCTTGGTTCTTTCCACAGTTTGGTGACGTGGCCATTGCTGCTATAAACATTGGGATACAGGTGGCCCTTCTTTTCACTATATCTGTATCTTTGGGGTAAATACCCAGTAGTGCAATTGCAGGGTCATAGGGAAGCTCTATTTTTAATTTCTTAAGGAATCTCCACACTGTTCTCCAGAGTGGCTGCACCAACTTGCATTCCCACCAACAGTGTAAGAGGGTTCCCCTTTCTCCACATCCTCTCCAACACACGTTGTTTCCTGTCTTGCTAATTTTGGCC
>PISX010018129.1:0-25164 GCA_004024625.1 Mellivora capensis | reverse complement strand
AGCTAGTGATGATGAACATTTTTTCATGTGTCTGATAGCCATTTATATGTCTTCATAGGAGAAGTGTCTGTTCATGCCTTCTGCCCATTTTTTGACATGATTATCTGTTTTGTGTGTGTTGAGTTGGAGAAGTTCTTTATAGATCCTGGATATCAACCTTTTGTCTGTACTGTCATTTGCAAATATCTTCTCTCATTCCATGGGTTGCCTCTTTGTTTTGTTGACTGTTTCCTTTGCTGTGCAGAAGCTTTTGATCTTGATGTAGTCCCAAAAGTTCATTTCCGCTTTTGTTTCCTTTGTTTTTGGAGACATACCTTGAAAGAAGTTGCTGTGGCTGATATCGAAGAGGTTACTGCCTATGTTCTCCTCTAGGATTCTGATGGATTCCTGTCTCACGTTGAGGTCTTATCCATTTCGAGTTTATCTTTGTGTACGGCATAAGAGAATGGTCGAGTTTCATTCTTCTACATATAGCTGTCCAATTTTCCCAGCACCATTTAATGAAGAGACTTTTTTCCACTGTATATTTTTTCCTGCTTTGTCGAAGATTATTATTTTTTTTAAAAGATTTTATCCATTTATTTGACAGATCACAAGTAGGCAGAGAGGCAGGCAGAGAGAGAAGAGGAAGCAGGCTCCCTGCTGAGCAGAGAGCCCGACACGGGGCTCCATCCCAGGACCCTGGGATCATGACCTGAGCCGAAAGCAGAGGCTTTAACCCACTGAGCCACCCAGGCGCCCCTGTCGAAGATTATTTGACCATAGAGTTGAGGATCCATATCTGAGCCCTCTACTCTGTTCCACTGGTCTATGTGTCTGTTTTTATGCCAGTATCATGCTGTAAAGACCTACTTTTGACATTCTTAACCCCCCCTCTATTTTATTGAGACCGATTATATCTTTATTATTTACTTTCTTCTGCTTACTTTGGTCTTTTTCTAGCCTTTTTTTTTTTTTTTTTTAAGATTTTTTTTATTTGTCACACAGAGAGAGAGAGGAGAGTGCCCAGGGAGGGGGAGCAGCAGGCAGAGGCAGAAGGAGAAGTAGGCTCCCTGCTCAGCAGGGAGCCTGATGTGGAACTCTATCCAGGACCTTGGGATCATGACCTGAGTTGAAGGCAGATGCTTAGCTGACTAAGCCACCCAGGTGTTGTCCTGGTCTTTTTCTAGCTTCTTAAGGAGAACCTTAAGTCATTAATTTTATATTTCTACTACCTTAAAAGCTTAAAAATTTTAGCATTGGTTTAGCTGCATCAGTATAGCATATACTTTAATTTTCTCATATAATACCTTACCCAAAAAAGTATCTAGAACACATCCAGTTAAGAAATGGGCAGAAGACATGAATAGACATTTTTCCAAAGAAAACATCCAGTGGCTAACAGACACATGAAAAGATCCTCAGCCTTCAATCATCATCAGGAAAATACAAATCAAAACCACAGTGAGATACTACCTCACACCTGTCAGAATGGTTAAAATGAAAAACACAGGAAACAACAGAGGTTGGTAAGGATACAGAGAAAGGGGAACCCTTTTACACTGTTGGTGGGAATGCAAACTGGTACAGCCACTCTGGAAAACAGTATGGAGGTTCTTCAGAAAGTTAAAAATAGAACTACCCTATGACCCAGCAGTTGCACTACTAGGTATTTACCCAAAGGGTAAAAAAATACAGATTCAAAGGGATTCATGCACCCCAATGGTATGTATCTACAATATTAAGCCGTCAAAAAGAATGAAATTTTGCCATTGACACTGATGTGGATGGAGCTACAGTGTATTATGCTGAGTGAAGTAAGTCAGTCAGAGAAAGACAATACCGTTTGATTTCACTTTAAGAAATTTAAGAAACAAAACAAATGAACATATGGGAAAGAAAAAAAGAGGGAAGCAAACCATAAGAGTCTAACAATAGAGAACAAATTGAGGGTTGATGGAGGGAAGTGGTTGGGGGATGGTTATTAAGGAGGGCACTTGTTAAAATGAGCACTGGGTGTTATATGTAAGTAATGAATCATTAAACTATTCCTAAAACCAATATTACAGTATATGTTACTTAACTATATTACCTAACGAGAATTTAAGTAAAAATTCAGGAAGAAAAAAAAAGTGAGTACCTAGGACAGATAGTCTCAAATCTAAGTTCTTGACAGAGAAAATAGTTGAATTGGTATATTGAAGGATTAACAACTTGTTAATCATGAGATTGATGTTTGCTTCCAGGTTGAGTTCCACTCTTTTTCTTTTTCATGTGGTCCTGACTCCCAGAATCCCGAGAGTTCTACATGTTCAGGCTCAGTTCCTTATGTCACTTGAAGGTCAGGGAAGGAAGCTGAGAGAGCAGAGAGATTTGGGACCCACTCTTATGGAATGATGTTTCTTTGGAGACATCTCTGCACTTACCTAAGTTGGGACATTGTTGATGGGTTTATGTGGATGAAAGTTGGTCCCTCTCTATTTGGAACTGTGTGCTGTCTGTGGGGTTGTTCGAAATATTTTCTGATGTTTAAAGCTGTTTTTTAGAGCATGTGCACACATTAGGCAGTGGGAGAATCTTTTTATTTTGGGTGGGGCCAGAGGGGAGAATGTTAAGCAGGTTCCACGTCTGTTTATGGAGCACCACATGGGGCTCGATCTCACAGTCCTGAAATCATGACCTGAGCCGAAATCAAGAGTTGGATGCCCAGCTGACTGAACCACCCAGGTGCCCCTAAATGTAGTCATTCTGGTGTTTCACTGGAGGGTAGAAGACAGATGGAAGCTTTCAAACTCTCTTGCAGGGGCGCCTGGGTGGCTCACTGGGTTAAAGCCTCTGCCTTCGGCTCCGGTCATGATCCCACGGTCCTGGGATGGAGCCCCACATTGGGCTCTCTGCTCAGCGGGGAGCCTGCTTCCTCCTCTCTCTCTCTCTGCTTGCCTGCCTCTCTGCCTACTTGTGATCTCTCTCTGTCAAATAAATAAATAAAAAATCTTAAGAAAAGAAAAGTATTCTAAAAAAAACCCCCAAAATCAAACTCTTGCATTTTGTGAGGCATAAACAGGTCATTTACCTCTTTTTATAGGCTTTCCCCACACTCACTTTTCACATTGCTCATCTGCTTGTAGGTACCTGCTAATAAAGTCATAACCCAGTAGATGTTCAGATATGTCATTGTATCACCCCCAGGGGGATGTAGTTTTAAATGGAGGGAGGATCTGTCAGTTTTGTGCCCTTAAATTGTGTCTCTGTTCATATTGTTTTCTGAATGTGTGACTGTATGAGGAATTATACTGTTTGGCCTTTATGGGGAGAGGTCTCGCAGGAGGCAGGAACATAGGATACCAAGAACCTAGTCCTTGGGGGAGACATCCTGAGTTGGTCACAGCCCATATGCGGGATGTACATAGCAGCAGATTATCCCAAAAGAGCAAAACTGAGTGGAACTTTATTCTGTGGTGGACCCTTCATCATTTCCCCCAGCTATAGCTGAAAACAGTCCAGTGTCCATGTCTGAGTAATCTGTTCTTTGATCATATTTTCAGATAATCTGTAGAGTAGTTTAGCATCAGAATGTTTAAGTGTGTGATTTTACTACCAAAGAACACGCCTCTGGGTTGTAGCCATATCTTGATTTTTAGGTATATGCTGTCTCTTGGTGCATCTTTTTTTTTTTTTTTTTTAAAGATTTTATTTATTTATTTGTCAGAGAGAGCAAGAGCCAGAGAGCGAGCACAGGTAGGCAGAGGCAGAGGGAGAAGCAGGCTCCCTGCCGAGCAAGGAGCCCGATGTGGGACTCGATCCCAGGATGCTGGGATCATGACCTGAGCCGAAGGCAGCTGCTTAACCAACTGAGCCACCCAGGCGTCCCAATTGGTGCGTCTTTTAAAATAGTTCAGAATTCTGTGATTTAAAACCCCTTTGAAGTTCTAACAGATTTTTGGTATCAGTGAGATACTATAAGAAAGACAGGAGCTATTTCATGGTTGCATAATTCCTTACTCTGGAGATTTTTCTTATTTGAAGCTGGTAATCATTTTTAATGGGGGTGGGTTCTAAATGAGGCCCCCAAGTAATCTAAAAAGCTCAGTGCTGTGACCAGAGCTTTGGGTTCCCCTCTTCTAGGTGTAAGAGGTTTTATTTCCACGTTTTACCTCTTTCATCACAGGACACATGTGAATATCCCTAGTGCGGGATAGCAGATTTGTAGCTCGAATGACCTCCAGTTATAAACCCAGTTATAGCTACTTGAAATGCTGGTGAGTGATAAGAAGTATTGTTCTTTTGTTTCTGTTCTGCAACAGAGCAGATTTTATTCAAAAGATGTGAGGAAAAGTCCCAAGTAGAGGTGTCTACATCCATTTCCCAGTCACCTCACTTCACCTCTGCCTCAGTCCTGTCAGCTTGCCCCCACTGTGCTCAGCTTCACTAGCGGAGGTACAGTAGGATGGAGGTGGAGAGAAGGGACGAGAGTTACTGGTCACATCTAAAATTGAGGTTGTAAGGGTGCCTGGGTGGCTCAGTGGGTTAAGCCTCTGCCTTTGGCCCAGGTCATGATCTCAAGGTCCTGGGATCGAGCCCTACATCGGGCTCTCTGCTTAGCAGGGAGCCTGCTTCCCCCTCTCTCTGCCTGCCTCTCTGCCTACTTGTGATATCTCTCTCTGTCAAATAAATAAAATCTTTTTTTTTTTTTTAAGATTTTATTTATTTGACAGAGAGAGACAGAGAGAGAACACAAGCAGGGGTAGTTGGAGAAGGAGAAGCAGGCCTTCCACAGAGCAGGGGCTCGATCCCAGGACCCTTGGATCACGACCTGAGCCAAAGGCAGATGCTTAACAACTGAGCCACCCAGGTGCCCCTCAAATAAATAAAATCTTTAAAAAAAAAAAAATCAAGGTTGTGAGAACAGGCCTGGTACTGTCCCTCTGCATCTTTTTTTCAGTTGTGCAGAAGCTTCTCTTCAGCTTTGGGTCTTCAGTGAGCTCAGTAGCATGAGATAAGTCCAGAAGTTCCTCATTCCATATTTTAGCAGTTTAGTCTCATTTTAAGTGTTGTTTGGTTTTTGGTTTTGTTTTTTAGAACACTTTTTTTTTTTTTTAAAGATTATTTATTTATTTATTTATTTGACAGAGAGAGAGATCACAAGTAGGCAGAGAGGCAGGCAGAGAGAGAGAGAGAGAGAGAGAGGAGGAAGCAGGCTCCCCGCTGAGCAGAGAGCCCAGTGTGGGGCTGGATCCCAGGACTCTGGGATCATGACCGGAGCCGAAGGCAGAGGCTTTAACCCAGTGAGCCACGCAGGCACCCCCTAGAACACTTTATCTTACCCTTTTACATGTGTACTTTCTAGGCTTGACTGTGTTTAGATTCACTTGTAAATGTGTGAGGCAGAAACTTACCTGGCTTTGATATGGGTCACCTGAAGAATTTAGTCACAGCAGAGGGATTCCTGCAGTTTCTTGTTAAAGAATAATCCCACACAAACTCTGAGTAGGCCATCTTTCAGGTGAGAAGGATGAGGCACCTTTCTTCTTTCTTTTGGTGTTTTCTCATTTTGATTTCCCCTGTATCACTTTGGACCTGTGTTCTTAAAATTCTGTCCTCAACCACCCCACCCCCCTCCACTCTTTGAAAGCACAGTTGAGACACTTACAAAAGGATCTTTTTTTTCCCCCTCTAAGATTTTATTTATTTATTTGACAGAGTATAAGCAAGGGGTAGCAGGAGAGGGAGATGAAGGTACCCTGCTGAGCAGGGATCACGACCAGTGCCGAAGGCAGATGCTTGACCAACTGAGCCATCAGGCACGGCAACACTTTTAAAAGAATCTTTACTGAAAATATTTATCTATATATCTGAGTAAGTGTTGAACCCAACACCAAAGACTCTAGTCTTTAGAAATCTGGTAAAAAACAGGAAGGGGGATCACTGGATTCTGTCTTCTCTCTTTGTTCTAAATTAATTCTATTCTGCCTGTTTCTTGATGGGCTGGCACATTTCAGGCCTCCTGCCAAGTTTCCTTTTCTCCTTGCTCCCTGTTTGCTGTCCGCCTGGTGTCCTCAGGACTATGCCACTGTGTCCCTTGCTCCTGGGATAGGACCCAAAAGTCTAAACAATCCTTCATCTCTTCTCTGAGGACAAACAGCAAAATAGATACCTTTAAACCTTTTTTTCTTTCTTATTTCAAATGTCCCAGATTGCTCTAGGCTTCTGCACGGATTTCTGGTTTCTGGATTGATATGCCTGTCCCTGGTTAGATCGGTAGGGCAGGCTCAGATTGGCAGCCCTGCGTACCTTGAGAACAGTCCTTAAATTTCCTTCCTCCTCAAAGGCGAGTTTTGTGAGCAAGTGCTTGAAACAGTCCCCAGGATTGAGGGAAGGGGGATTGTTGTCTTTCCGTCACAAATACCTAATCTGTATCAGCACCTATGGGCATAAGTAAAAGCAAGAACAGGCTTGAATTTAGGAAATCAGCAGGTTCCCTTGGTTCTGTGCTTTAGAGAACAAAAGTGCTTTTGTGTTAGTTTTCTGCTTCAGTTTTTTCCTCCATGAATTTGAGGGTATTTTGTTATCTTTTCCTGTCATGGTCCATATCAATTTATTATTTCTGAAATTCGTTAGAAATAAAGTCACAAAGTCCAGTGCTCTGTAGCCCAAGCTTTGTGTGGTGGTCTTCTCTGTTGGAGTGACTTATCAGCCCATTGTGTTCTTTTCAATTAAGAATGATTTTGCTCTTTTGTCCCTTGGATCATCATATCAGAGTAAAGAGTAAACCAGAGATAAGGTATTGCCAACATTTTACTTAGCATTCCTGACTTAACACGTTTAATTTTTTTTAAGTCTGTTTTTTAAAAGATTTTTATTTATTTATTTGACAGAGATCACAAGTAGGCAGAGAGGCAGGCAGAGAGAGAGAAGAGGAAGCAGGTTCCCTGCTGAGCAGAGAGCCAGATGTGGGGCTAGATCCCAGGACCCTGGGATCATGACCTGAGCCGAAGGCAGAGGCTTTAACCCACTGAGCCACCCAGGCGCCCCAACAAGTTTAATTTTTTAAAAAACTAAATTTCATAGGATTTTTAAAGGGCATGATACTTTGTCATTATGCTTTTAGTGCTTAAGTGGATCTGTTTTAATTTTTTTTTTAAGATTTTATTTATTTATTTGACCGAGAAATTGCAAGTAGGCAGAGAGGCAGGCAGAGAGAGAGGGCAGCAGACTCTCTGTTGAGCAGAGAGCCCGATGTGGGCCGCTATCCCAGGACCTTGAGGTCATGACCTGAGCCGAGGGCAGAGGCTTAACCCACTGAGCAACCTAGGCGCCCCAAATTTTTTTTTAAATTTTTGATTTTTTTTAAGTAAACTCCACGCCCAATGTGGGGGCTTGAACTGACGACCCTGAGACTGAGTGTTGCATGCTGTACTGACTGCGTCAGCCAGGTGCCCCCAATTTCGGAAGAGGTAATAGATTAATAAACCAGTTTTGAGGAAGTTTGCAAATATGCCTGTGCAGTGTGATGGCACCAGGTATGCTTCTCCTTACAAAAAGATTCATATCAAACCCAAGTGCTTAATCTGAGGCTATAAAAACATATTGTCCATAGAATTTGAAATTCTAACCGAGCTTCTTAGAGTGTATGTCTGCTGATCTGCATTTCAAATGTGTCTGCCTGCCTGACTCTTGAACTTGGGGAGCAGGTATTGCTCTTGCTGTGGAGACAGTGCCTTACTGCTTCTTAAAATAGTCCTGACCTTGTCCACCATCATATCTGATTGCAATTTCTCTTTCTTTTCCAGGGCCTTTATTCATTGCCACTTTCTAGGCTTGCGGTGTTGTTGAATTAAAACAAACAGAAAAGCTGTTTATATTGTGCCTCTTAATTTTAGGTCCTTCAGTAAAGCTTTATTTATTTATTTTTTTTTTGAAATTTATTTATTTGTCAGAGAGAGGGAGCAAGCACAGGCAGACAGAGTGGCAGGCAGAGGCAGAGGGAGAAGCAGGCTCCCTGCTGAGCAAGGAGCCCGATGTGGGACTCGATCCCAGGACACTGGGACCATGACCTGAGCCAAAGGCAGCCGCTCAACCAACTGAGCCACCCAGGTGTCCCAAGCTTTATTATTTGATAAAAATTTTTTTTAAAAGATTTTATTTATTTATTTGACAGAGAGAGATCACAAGTAGGCAGAGCAGCAGGCAGAGAGAGGGGGAAGCAGGCTCCTCCCCGAGCAGAGAGCCCGATGTGGGGCTTGATCCCAGGACCCTGAGATCATGACCCGAGCCGAATACAGAGGCTTAACCCACTGAGCCACCCAGGTGCCCCATTTGATAAAATCTTTAAAGTTTTATAGGTAATTTATAGTTTGGGTTGCTGTTGTGAATGGGATGTATTTAAACAGTTTTCATTTTCTAATTGTTTTTTTGTTGGTATAGGAGAATACTATTGATTTTTTTTCCCTTATAATTAAGCTTTAACTTACAGTCCCAGGACCCTGGGATCACGACCTGAGCTGAAGGCAGAGGCTTTAACCCACTGAGCCACCCAGGTGCCGGGGGTCCAGTTTTTTTTTTATAAGACAAAAAAGAACCCAGTATTTAGGGCATAGGTGTTATCTACTGGGTTATATAATTTCAATCATAATGATTTTGCTAAAACTCAGAACTTAATCTTATCCCAAGTTTTTGTTTTGGCAAACCAAAGCCTACCTTGGTGCTATACTTTCCCCCTCTCCCCTTTTGCCTGATTCAGACCCTAATGCAAACAACCTAATAAAAAAAAGACCTGGTAATCAACACACAGTGGTCTTTAATGCATAAATATTAGATTATCTTGATTTGGTACCATTTTTCGAGATTGTGTTCATCAGAAAGGAACTTTACTGGGCCCCTGGCTGGCTCAATTGGTGGAGTGTGTGACCCTTGCTCTCAGGGTTGTGAGTTTTAGCCCCACATTAGGTATAGAGATTACCTTTTATAATAGGTATAATAGATTACCTATTATTAAAAATAAAAATCTTTTAAAAAGGGAGAAAGGAGCTATATTACTAAATACTGAAATGTATCAGGCTTCTGCAGTGGGAATTTTCTTATTTTTAAACATTTAAAATCTAGTACACATAGTGCTACAAACTATTCCATAGGGAAAAAGTGCAAGCTCCTTTTCATAAAAACAAGATTTCCTTACCAAATAATCATACAAGTCTCACAGAAATGGCGAAGGCTCACCAGAAAAAGAGAGCAGATACTCTGGAGGCAGAGCTTTAAACACTGATCATGATTTCTGCTATAGACTGAAGGATTGTGCCCCTCTCCCCCAGCCCGCCCAGATTCATATGTTGAAACCTAATCCCCAGTGTGATGATATTTGGAGGTGGTGAGGGCTTTCTTTGGGGGTGTGTGTGTGTGTGTGTGTGTGTGTGTGTTAGAAACTTTATTTTCCATCAACCTTCCTTTGGTATGTTCTGACAATAATTGTGATTGCTCAGGTCCTTAGTCATGACCAGGAGAAGGTACTTACTAACTTACTGGTTTCATCGTACTTGTTACTTGGTCTTTTTTTTTTTTTTTTTAAGATTTTATTTATTTGACAGAGAGAGACACAGCAAGAGAGGGAACACAAGCAGGGACAGTGGGAGAGGGAGAAGCAGGCTTCGCACTGAGTAGGGAGGTCAATGGAGGGCTCGATCCCAGGACCCTGGGATCATGACCTGAGCCGAAGGCAGGCACTTAATGATTGAGCCACCCAGGTGCCCTGATTACTTGGTCTTATTGTGCAGGAAGATCCTCAGGTTGGCTGTTGGCATGCCCAGAATGTTAGTGCTGGTGACCGTGTTGCATTGCATGATCAAAATATTGTGGTGACCTCTTGGTGGTATTGACACTGAACAGCTTGGAGGGCTGCTGCGGTTGGAGATGCTGAAGGTAGTGGCGTTGTGAAAAAAATACAGAAGGCTTTGACAGTGACAGCCAGGGGTAGGAGCGTCAGCATACTACTTGACTGGGCAATGCAGTTAAGTCATGGCCTATAGAGGGACTGAGATTATAATGGAATATTCTAGAGGCTTCTAAGTGCAGCTAATTCTGGAGTGGGGTGAAGGATAAATCTGGGCATTGCTTTCCTTCAGATGCCTCCCAGGTGACTAATGCACTACTGGGGAAGAGGAGACTCTCTGTATTGTGAGTGGGGTGAGGGTGTGTTACTGCTCAGCAGAGCTGCAGGTGATTGGACTGCTGTCCGGGTGCTCAGAAGAGGCCCCTTTGGGATACTCATTCTTGCCTAATGGTTTGAAAATATTGCCTTTGTTAATTACCTCTTCTGCAGATACTTGGAGAACTTTGAAAAACTTGGTTCTTGGTTGTTTGTTTTTTTTGCTGTTTATTTTTCCTTGTTCAGTTTAGCAGTGGTTCCAAGAAATGGCTCCAGCCATTTCCTTTTTCTTTCTAGTCTCTTGGCATGGTTTTAGACTGTTCTGCTTTCTTTTATTCCTATTTGTCCTTGAAGTATTTATATGCTTTAGAAGTTCCACAGGAAGTGAAGATTCTGCTGCTGTAGCTCTTATCTGAAACAAGTGTACCTGCATGAGGAGTCCTCACTCCCTCATGAGAAGAGTGGACAAGTCTTTTTTTAAAATTTATTTTTAAAGTAGCCTCCACACCCTGTGTGGACCAAGAGTTGCTTCTCTACTGACTGAGCCAGCCAGGTGCCCCATGAGTGGACAAATCTTATGTAGAAATGGCAGAATGAGAAATTGCAGTTGTGCTCAGGGGATTAAGGAATATTTTTGGTACTAAGGGAGAATTAATTTCTCTGAGCTGTGCTAATTACAAAGCAAAATGATTTTTACAGAAAGAAAAGACTGCAAATCCTAATGTAGTTCAGTGCATAGATTTGTGAGGTATTTATAATGCGCAAATTATTATAGCTAAGCTTTTTCTCCTCCTTAAATGAGCTCTTGTGACATTTGCAGGGGGTGGTGTCTGGTTGTTCTTTTTTAAAACAGAAATATTAAAAAAATATGTTTTTATTAGTCTCAATCTAGAAATCATTCTATTCCCTATTGGGTATTTACCCAAAGAATATGAAAACAGTAATTCGAAAGGATATATGCACTCCTGTGTTTATTTCAGCATTATTTACAATAGCCAGATAATGGAAGCAGCCTGAATGTTACTGATAGGCGAATGAATAAGGAGGATGTAGTATGTATATACAGTGGAGTGTTACTCAGCCATGAACTAGAACGAAACCTTGCTATTTGCAGCAACACAGATGGATCTAGAGTATAATGTCAAGTGAAATAAGCTCGTCAAAGGAAGACAAATACTGTTTGATTTCATTCATATGTGGAATTTAAGAAATTAAATTGACAGGGGCGCCTGGGTGGCTCAGTGGGTTAAAGCCTCTGCCTTCGGCTCGGGTCATGACCCCAGGGTCCTGGGATCGAGCCCCGCATCGAGCCCCGAATCGGGCTCTCTGCTCTGCAGGGAGCCTGCTTTCTTTTCTCTCTCTGCCTGCCTCTCTGCCTACTTGTGATCTGTCTGTCAAATAAATAAATACAATCTTAAAAAAAAAAAAAAGAAAGAAAAATTAAATTGACAAATGAACAACAAAAAGAGACAAACCAAAAACCAGATTCTTAACTGTAGAGAACAGATGGTTACCAGAGAGGAGGTGGGTAGGGGGTTGGGTGAAATAGGTGATGAGGATTACATTTATTACAGTGAACACTGGGTAATGTACAGAATTCTTTTTTTTTTTTTAAGATTTTTATGTATTTGACAGAAACTCAGCAGGAGAGGGAACACAAGCAGGGAGAGTGGGAGAGAGAGAAGCAGGCTTCCCATAGAGCAGAGAGCCCAATGCAGGGCTCAACCCAAGGACTCTGGATCATGACCTGAGCTGAAGGCAGACACTTAACGACTGAGCCACCCAGGCGCCCCTAGAATTCTTGAATCACTGTATTGTACACCTGAACCTAATAAACACTGTATGTTAACTACACTGGAATTAAAATATTTATTTTTATTTTTATTTTTTTATTATTATTATTATTTTTTAAATTTATTTATTTGTCAGAGAGAGAGGGGGAGAGAGAGAGCGAGCACAGGCAGGCAGAGTGGCAGGCAGAGGCAGAGGGAGAAGCAGGCTCCCTGCTGAGCAAGGAGCCAGATGCGGGACTCGATCCCAGGACGCTGGGATCATGACCTGAGCTGAAGGCAGCCGCTTAACCAACTGAGCCACCCAGGCGTCCCTAAAATATTTTTTTTTTAAGATTTTATTTATTTATTTGTTAGAGAGAGAGCAAGCGAGAAAGCGAGCACAGGCAGACAGAATGGCAGGCAGAGGCAGAGGGGAGAAGCAGGCTCCCCGCCGAGCAAGTAGCCCGATGTGGGACTTGATCCCAGGACGCTGGTATCATGACCTGAGCCGAAGGCAGCCGCCCAACCAACTGAACCACCCAGGCGTCCCTGGAATTAAAATATTTTTAAATTTTCCTGTTCCCATTGTCATAGCCCCTGCCTTTTTTGTACATTAGATACTTGAACAATATGAATTTCAGATAGCAGGTGCATAGGAGGCACCACTATATTGTAAACCAAATAGAGAACCTCAATTTATTGCCACATAGGGGAAAGCATACCATTTATAAAGTTTCCCCCAGAGAGGCCTTTGGAGTTGTTTACAGAGTAAAAAAGCTGAAACATGTACTGCTGGGGTTTTGTTGTTGTTGTTAGTTTAACCCACTGCATGATTTTAATTATCTGACTTTTTTGGATACTTTGTAGTTTTTAAAGAATTTGGAAGTTTTTCTTCATGCTAAGTCTGGAGAAGATTAGAAGCTGTTGACGTTTTGAATGGCATAAACTACTTGAAATCAGGTCAGTGTACTTGCAGAGGACAGTCGGGAAAATCTTTGAGGATTAGTTATACTCTGGAAAATAGGATTTATCAACTCCATTGTGTTTAGATGTGTTTGTGAAAAATAATGATCAGTGGCGTCCTGAAGTGGCCAGAGTGTAAATTTTGTTTATGGTCTGCCTGTTGTTGAATCACAGTAGAATCAGTTCTAAGCTAATTATTTGGATATTTGGGCAGGTTCTTTATGACGTATAAGAGAATGAATTTTCTGTTTGTTGGTCTTTTCTAGTGTTTTGGTACCAGCCCTAATGGACCAGGTATAATTCAAACGATCTGCCTTCAGGGACACTTTAAAGATCGTAAAGCTACATTTTTCCTTTTGGAGCTTGGGGAGAGTGTGTCCTTCATCATCAGTGAAGGGCTTGTTCTTCAGTTGTTGGAAGTTTTCCTTGTTATCATTAGAAAACACTTACCTCTTTATGTGCAAAGTCTATTAACTGGAAATCTGGGGATTTTGATGTTTTTCTGTCCCTTCATCTAGGATGGTTTTGACTATAGGTGATAGAAAACCCTAATGAGACTGGCTGAAAGCATAAAGGGAAATTTATTTTTGTTACATAACAAGATATCCAGTACTTCAGTGACAACATCAGGGACCCTGATTTCTGTCCTTCTGTTCTGCATGCTCAGCATGTTGGCCTTGTCTTTAGGCTAGTATCTTTTAGGGTCTCTAGGTGGCTGTCGTAGTCTCAGATACACATCCAGACAGAATACCATCCTGAGGCAGAGAAGGGATGCCTCTCTTGTGTTCTTTAAGGGCAAGGTAACTTTTCCCGGGGACCCCTGGCCAGCTTCCCCTCTTGTCTCATGCTTAGAAGATGGTCTCAAGCAGCCCTCTCATAGGGATGGAAGTTTTCTTGGAGGTTCTCCCTGAGAGCTAGAATGAAGTTTTACATTCCCTTTGAGGTTGGACTACCTGATTGGTACCCTGTTAGCAAGGAAATAGTGGAGAAAGATGTCATCATCTACAGCCTTCTCAGTCCCTGGTTTTTAGAGTGGACCTTAGTGGACACAGACTTCAGGAGCAACCTCTGGTTGTTTATAAAAGAGTCAGAGCTATCGCTGTTTCCAGGACTTCAGGGCTGGGCAGTAGGCTGGGCAAGCCCAAGCCAAGCCCTTTGCTTGCATCAACATCTCCCACAGGGTTAGTGTGGTGGGCACGTCTTCAAATTATATGTGTGGAAATTAGAGATTTTATTTATTTGAGAGAGAGAGCATGTATACACATGTATATGCAGTGTGGGGGCAGAAGGGGAGGGAGAGGGAAAAGCAGACTCCACACTGAGTGCAGAGCCCTTCAGCTTACGACCCTGACCTGAGAGCATGACCTGAGCCAAAATCAAGAGTCGGACACTCAACTGACTGAGCCACCCAGGTGCCCCATAGGTGAGGAAATTTGAGGTTAAGTGACTTGCCTACCTTTTTTAGATTCCAGGTTTATTTAAAAAGAAATGCCAAAACAAAGCTTATAGAAATATATATATATATATTTTTTCTTTTTTTAATGTTTTATTTATTTGACAGAGAGAGAGATCACAAGTAGGCAGAGAGGCAGGCAGAGAGAGAGAAGAGGAGCAGGCTCCCCGCTGAGCAGAGAGCCTGATGCGGGGCTTGATCCCAGAACCCTGAGACCATGACCTGAGCTGGAGGCAGAGGCTTAACCCACTGAGCCACCCAGGTGCCCCTTATAGAAATATATTTTACACGTTAATGTCTTTTTTTTTTTTTTTTAAGATTTACTTTAGAGAGAGAGCGAGCGCACGAGCAGGAGGGGCAGAGGGAGAGAGAGAGAGTCTCAGGCAGACTGCACTGAGCGTGGAGCCTGTTGTGGGGCTCAGTCTCATGACCCTGAGATCATGACCTGAGCGGAAACCAAGAGTTGGGTGCTCAACTGACTGCGCCACCCAGGTGCCCCGTACATGTTTACTTCTAAGAAAATATTTCAAACACAGAAACAGTCCCATGACTTTATCATGTAGGAACAAAATAATCAAGTCTAGATCTGACTGGAGATTGGACTTGAACCTTTTAGTCCTTTGGAGGCTGCCGAGGTTGCCATGCGTCTCTCAGAGTCCAGCTCTTCTGGGGCACTTGGCACCATCGATCCCTCAACTTTCCGACAACCACTGACCTGGCTAAAAAGTTTAGTACCATCTGGGTACCCCATCCCCCATCAGAGACAATCCTGGCTGGCGTGCAGTGGGGCCAGGGTAAAAGCCAGTTGGCAGTGCTAGGTAGAGTCCACTGCCATGGTGGGCGCCTCCGGGGCCCTGAGAAGAGGCCCTTCATAGCTTCTTCTCCACTTAACACTGCCACTAGATGACTCCTTCTGTTTTCATATCGTTATGTGTTTACTCCTTGTAGCCCTCTTCCTGGAATTATTTCATTCATTCCAACAAACTTATTTTTGAACATTTCCTGTATGTCAGGAGCTGCTTTGGACCCTAGATGGAAACACAAGGGAATGGTTTGTGGTGGTGATGACAAGTAAATAGGGGACAATACAACGATATATTGCTGAGATGGTTGGCATAAGGTACGTTAGGACCCATAGGGGTGTGCGCACCCAACTCGTGTTTGGGAGAATGGAGTCTGGGAAAATTCTGGGGGCAGGGAGTTTCTTTCTCCTGAAGGAAGATTAGAAAATGGACAGGTAAGCAAAAATATCCATTGTGTGCATTGAAGTGGTGGTGATTGGTTAGGGGAATGGAAAATCACTTATTTTTGTTGATAGCCATGAAATAGAACAGAGCTTCTTGGGTAGCTTTGAAGTAAGAAAATTTTGCAGTTTTGCAATAGGGTTCTTTAATAGCCTATTTTGCCCATAAATTAATGAGGTTAGGAAGGAAAATAATGTTTTATTTCTTAAAGGTAAACCATATTTCTGCTCTTACAAATATTTTTCTTTTTTAGTCTTGATCTTTCAGATTGTAGTCTTGCCTGCTACATTCCTAATTTCAAAATATATTCAGTATTAGGGAAGTTGACCGTTACTTTAACTTTCTTGAGAGCAAATTGACGTTACAAGGTAGGTATTTAAGTACAAAGGACCTTTCCTTGTCCTACTTGTTGGTGTAGAGTATATGGAAAGGGAAGCTCTGTTGCACTGGAGTGGTGACCATAGATTTAAAGTAGAAGAAATTAGAAGCCTGAATTTCTTTGGGAAAAGCAAACCCTTTCTATGATGCTACAACTCAGCAAGGAATGGCTTTCCCTGCCTGCTCTCTGACTTTCAGCAGAAAAGTTGAAAATCTGGTATGACCAGATTTCTCGAAAACCCTTATTTGAGGCAGTGAGAGACCCTTACCATTACTGGATATAGTGAGAAGTCTGAACAAGATGAGTCCATGTTGCCTTCTGTTTTTTTCCCTGAATGCTTATCTTTGAATATGAAGTAAACAGGGATAGTTGCCTTTCTGATGACCGTTAACATATTGTAGCTCTAAAATCAAATCCTTTAGGGTATGTGGAAGGTTATATGATAGCTAGGAAAGGAAGAATGTGTAGGCTTCTGTGCATTAAAAAAATGGATGGAGGAGATCAGAATTGTGTCATTCAGAAAAACTTCCCACCTGGCTCTCATGCACCAGGCAGCATTGTACGTGCTGGGGAAACACACAGCAGGGGCAAAAAACAGAATCCCATTCTTTTTTTTAAATATTTTTAAAATTTATTTTTAAAGTAATTTCTACACCTAGCATGGGGCTTAAACTCATGACCCCGAGATCAAGAGTCGCATGTTCAACCATAGGAGCCAGCCAGACGCTCTCAGAATCCCATTCTTCCTCACGGAGCAGATATACTGTGAACTCCAGTGAAGTTGTAGCTTGTGAGGTGTTTTGATTCTCTCTTTTCCTGTCTCCTTTCTTTTAGGAAAGAAGAATAAGCTGAACAGACTCTGACCATTGCTTTCAGCTTACCAGGACCTTCTGCCTAGCTCTCCTTTCGTGGCCCATGTGCTGCATCCTCTGCCCTCAGTGTGCAACTGGCCCCCAACGCAATGTGTGTTTGTCAAACCATGGAAGTGGGGCAGTATGGCAAGAACGCAAGTCGGGCTGGAGACCGGGGAGTCCTCCTGGAGCCCTTCATCCACCAGGTGGGCGGACACAGCAGCATGATGCGCTACGACGATCACACTGTGTGCAAGCCCCTCATCTCCCGGGAACAGCGCTTCTACGAGTCCCTCCCTCCCGAAATGAAGGAGTTCACCCCTGAGTACAAAGGTCAGTCACTGGCCAGTTCGGGGAGAGCAGCAGCCTGGGGCTTTTGCAGGCCCTCAGCTCAGTTTTCCTTGTTTTGTTGGGCATGTGAGGTGATTGTAGGTCTGTTGTCGCAAAGCAGCTAAATGAGTTGTTAAGCAAAATTTGAGGCCAAAAGCACCAGCGAGGTCTTTAGATCTTGAAAATCTGAATTCACTGATAGCTAAACCTCAAAAGAATTCACAGCATTAAATCCTATTTGTGAAGAGCATGCTGTTAGCAAGGTGGGTTCCCCTGTTTGCTGAGATGGTCTAGGAGAGGGGAAGTACTTCTCTGGTCCCAGAGGAGAAAGAATTAGATGTTCTCGAGGCTAAAGCGGTGAGACAGCTGGCAAGGAGGCTGGGTGGAGCTGACGTCCGTATGTGTTGCAGGAATGAATTGATGGTAAGGAATTTACAGAAGGACTGGGGGTGCCTGGAAGTCCTAACTTTTAAAGGAAAAATAATGTTTGAAAATGTAATTGACTTTATAGAATAGAACCCCATGAATATACACCAGAATTAAGTCACTTTATTTTTAAATTTTAAAAGGTTTTATTTTTATTTATGAGAGAGAAAGTGTTGAGGGCAGGGGAGGAACAGAGGAAGAGGGACAAGCAGACTCCATGCTGAGCGTGGAGCCCTCCATGGGGCTCAGTCTCAGGACCCTGAGATCATGACCTGAGCCGAAACCAAGAGTCAGATGCTTAACCAACTGAGCCACCCAGGCGCCCTAAGTCACTTCATTTTAAACTCTGATTTTTGTCACTATTTATACATTTTCATGATTGCCCACCACGTGTAAGTTAAATTTGGGCGGGGGTTCTGCTTTTTAATTTCCCAAAGCTGTTACGAATTTAGTCACGTTTACACCATCCTTTGCTTAAGGGATCCTCAGTTTTGAAAAACCAATCCATATCAGTATTTGTTGTTTTCGTAACTCTTTTTCATTATGCCAGAGTATACATAATATAAAGTTTACCATTTTAAAATGGTAATTTAGTGGCATTAAGTACATTCACATTGTTGTATACGATTATCATTATCTATTTCCAGAACTTTCTCACCACCTCAAAGAAAAAGTCTGTACCCATTAAATAATAACTCCCCCTTTCTCCCTCACCTGAACCCCAGGTAACCTCTGACATACTTTGTTTCTACAAATGGGCCTACTGTAGACATTTCATAGAAGTGGGATCATATCATTCTTGTACTTTTGAGTCTGGCTTATTTCATTTAGCATAATGTTTCCAAGATTGACCCATGTTGTAGCCTGTATCAGAACTTCATTTATTTTTATGGCTGAATACTATTCCATTGTGAATATATATCACATTTGTTTATCCATTTATCTGTGGTGGACACTTGGGTTGTTCCCACTTTGGGCTATTGTGAATAATGCTTCTGTGTGGGGCGCCTGGGTGGCTCAGTGGGTTAAAGCCTCTGCCTTCGGCTCAGTTCATGATCCTAGGACATTCTTACTGGCAATGTTCCCGTTTCTCCACATCTAACTGACATGTACTTTGCTTTTTTTTTTTTTTTTAAAAGATTTTATTTATTTGACAGATGGAGATTACAAGTAGGCAGAGAGGCAGATAGAGAGAGAGGGGGAAGCAGGCTCCCTGCCGAGCAGAGAGCCCAATGTAGGGCCCGATCCCAGGACCCCGGGATCATGACCTGAGCCGAAGGCAGAGGCTTTAACCCACTGAGCCACCCAGGCGCCCCTTTACTTTGCTTTTTTAAAAAAATTATTATAGCCATCCTAGTGGGTATGAATGGTATCTGTGGTTTTCATTTGCATTTTCTTTTTCTTTCTTTCTTTTTTTTTTAAGATTTTATTTATTTGGCAGACAGAGATCACAAGTAGGCAGAGAAGCAGGCAGAGAGAGGCGGAAGCAGGCTCTCCGCGGAGCAGAGAGCCCAACATGGGGCTCCATCCCAGGACCCTGGGATCATGACCCAAGCTGAAGGCAGAGGTTTTAGCCCACTGAGCCACCCAGGAGCCCCTCATTTGCATTTTCTTAATGACTAATGATATTGATGTGCTGTTGGCCATTTGTGTACCTCTCTGGAGAAATGTATATTCAAGTCCAATGTGTAATTTTGAATTCGATGGTCTCTTTGCTATTGTTTTCAAAACAGAACCAGAAGAATACGGATTTGAAGGAATAAATATTCTAAGCCTGCAAAAGGAAAGAGAAGCCAGAATCAAACACGCTGCTGTCTCTAAGTGGCTAAAAACAACAGTTACAAATGCTTTATAAATGCAGCTTCAGCCGCCTACTCTTCCATACTCAACACATTTATAGCCAGATCTTCTGCTATAAATATGCCAAAACCAGATAGAGAACTATAAGCCCTTTTAACTCATTGAGTCCTTCTGATGCTAAGGAAAAAAAAACAACTCTTAAAAAGAAGTTGAGCCTTGGCTCCAGAGAAATATTTTCTAAATCACAGCCACCAGAACTGGAACAAGTTTGAATCTCAGGTTGCCTCCCAGGGAAGGATTGTCCCTAGCATTGGTTCAGTTTTTCCCTGCAACTTTCTCTCAGACTGGGGAACAGAAGTCTTTAAAAGCCATAGCAGGGGCGCCTGGGTGGCTCAGTGGGTTAGGCCTCTGCCTTCGGCTCAGGTCATGATCTCAGGGTCCTGGGATCAAGCCCCACATCGGGCTCTCTGCTCAGCAGGGAGCCTGCTTCCTCCTCTCCTCTCTCTGCCTGCTTCTGCCTACTTGAGATCTCTCTCTCTGTCAAATAAATAAATAAATAAATAAATAATATAAAAAAATAAATAAAGCCATAGCAGATCACTAGTACCTACTTTATTTTCTTTCTTCAGGCTGCATTTTTTTTTTTTTTTTAAGATTTAATTTATTCATTTGACAGATAGAGATCACAAGTAGGCAGAGAGGCAGGCAGAGAGAGAGGAGGAGGCAGGCTTCCGGCAGAGCAGAGAGCCTGATGCGGGGCTCGATCCCAGGACCCCGGGATCATGACCTGAGCTGAAGGCAGAGGCTTTAACCCACTGAGCCACCCAGCCGCCCCGAGGCTGCATTTTTTTAAAAGATTATTTATTTATTTATTTGACAGATATCACAAATAGGCAGAGAGGCAGGCAGAGACAGAGAGAGGGGGAAGCAGGCTCCCCGCTGAGCAGAGAGCCCGGTGTGGGGCTCAATCCCAGGACCCTGGAATCATGACCTGAGCCAAAGGCAGAGGCCCCAACCCACTGAGCCACCTAGGCATCCCCAGGCTGCATTTTCACTAGGAAAAAGAAGTATATGTTCTCAAATACACAGTTAAACCAAAATTTGATCCTTTCTTATTAAGTCAAATGAAGCCCAATTTATGCAAAGAAAATGGAAACTGTTACTGGTCCAATTCATATATATGAAAACCCAACACCACAGGGCTTTTGTTTTTTATTTTGAAATAAATTTAGAATTATAGAAAAGTTACAAAAAAAATTAGAGTTCCCATCTACCTAGCTTCCTCTAATGCTCCTATGATGCCAGTGTACCAGGTAAAGCCCTATTATAAAGTAATGCATCTTTCCTTGCCTGGTTGTGGACCATGTGTAGGAAGTCTGACCCATCTCTTCAACCTCTTGAGTCCCATCAAAATATTTAAAAATGTCTGTATGAATTGAAAGCTGCAGTTAATGGTTGCTCCAAAATGATTGAGATACCACATGTGGACTTGGATATAACCAGCATAATCCAAGCTGATGAACCTACTGCTTTATTAACCAATGCCTGGGACTTAAATTCAGTGCTTGGAAAGGATTATGGGGCATTGAAAGACAAGGGCACTGAAAGACCCCACCTCCACCTCCCCTCCCTCTTTTGCTGTCCCAGCTGCTCTGGGACAGGACTACAGGGTCCTGTCTGCTGTTCTCATACATTCATCAATCAACAGTGTGTCAGAAAGCCCTCCTAAGTGCTTTGGCAAGCCGACTAAAAACAGCCTTGTTAAGAATATCGGCTGGGTTTTAGGCTAACGTGGAAGAAGGTGCCAGAGATTCAAATGAAGTTCAGTGGCCAAACGATATCTTCCATCAAAGGAGAAAGGAACATTGCACATTTTTTCTTCTCTCTGTTTGGCCAAAAGTATAATGCTGTAAATTTAACCATTGTAGATACCTTTGTGGATAATAGCTATTTTTCGGTTAAAAGAGGGAAGCAGTAGGGGCGCCTGGGTGGCTCAGTTGTTTAAGCATCTGACTCTTGGTTTCAGTTCAGGTCATGATCTCAGGGTTGTGGGGTTGAGCCCCACATTGGGGATCCATGCCTTGCAAGGAGTCTGCCTGAGATTCATTCTCTCTCTCTCTCTCCCCCCCTCTCTCCCTCTGCCCCTCTATCTGCTCATGCACACACATGCTCTCTCAGATAAGTAAATCTTAAAACAGGGAAGCAGTAGAGAGGAAGCCACTATGTTCGACTCTATGAACTCCACTCTTGGAAAGAGCTCCTGACTTGGGACTGAACTCCCTGTGGCAGATGTGCTGTGGTCTGTGCTCCGGCAGATGGGAGGCTACTTGTTGACAGTGCCAGCCAGTGTGCAGAGATGGATGAGGGCCTGTGAAAACGTGGCCCCTTTTAATACTGTCCCCGAGCTCCTTAAGTGAATTCAGGAACTGATTTTAGATTTTAAGAACAGTGCTGTTCTTAAGATCATACATATTGTTGATAAAGTAGCTTGTGCTAAAATCCAAGTCTTCACTTAAGCTGGTCATCAAGCATCAATAAAAGCATCCTATTAAAAAAATTTCTTGGGGTGCCTGGATGGCTCAGTCAGTTAAGCATCTGCCTTTGGCTTAGGTCATGATCTCAGAGTCCTGGGATCGAGCTCCCATCGGGCTCCCTGCTCAGTGGGGAATCTGCTTCTCCCTCTTCCTCTGACCCTCCTCCCCACTTGTACTTTCTCTGTCTCAAATAAATAAATAAAATTTTTAAAAAAAATTCCTTAAAATAGCCTCTGCCTTCAGCCCAGGTCATGATCTCAGGGACCTGGGATCGAGCCCCACATCCGGCTCCCTGCTCAGTGGGGAGCCTACTTCCCCCTCTCTCTCTGCCTGTCTCTCTGCCTACTTGTGATCTGTCTGTCAAATAAATAAATAAAATCTTAAAAAAAAAAATTCCTTGGGACGCCTGGGTGGCTCAGTTGGTTAAGCGGCTGCCTTCAGCTCAGGTCATGATCCCAGCATCCTGGGATCGAGTCCCACATCGGGCTCCTTGCTCGGCAGGGAGCCTGCTTCCCCCTCTGCCTCTGCCTGCCACTCTGTCTGCCTGTGCTCGCTCGCTTGCTCTCCCTCTCTCTCTGACAAATAAATTAAAAAAAATTTTTCCTTAAATAACTGGACTGATTGCTACTGGAGTATCATTGTTTTTAGGCCCTTTTAGCAGACAGGTCTAGAAAACTTATACAGGTCTGTATAACTACTAACCCACACATACACATGTATCTCTTTATTGCCAGGAACACAGGTATTTTTAAAACTCAATCAAGCTAAGGAAAAAATGCCAGTGATACTCTGTTTTGGTGATAAGTTTGGAGAGGGATTTTTATTAGTATGACCAGCTGCAATCATCAGGTGGTGCAGCATATGGTACTAAACGTGAGGTTCTAGACTTCTGTTTCCTTATGCAAAACATTCCCTCATTCATTAGTCTTGTATTTATTAAGCGTTTACTAGATGCCAGGCCCTATGCTCATTAATGTAAAAGACAAAATACCATACCTACAGGGAGCTTACATGCTAATGTGAGAAAGAGTAAATAAACATCAAGACAAAACAATTTCTAGATTTTGATAAGTGCTGTGAAGAAACTAAGTATGGTTCTATAATTAGAAATAATAAGGCTTATAGAACAGAACACTTGAGATAGGATGATCAGGAAGAAATGCCTGGGAAGACTTGAAGGACTCAAGTGTGAGGAGCAGCTGTGGGCAAAGGGCAATGGAAAGAAACATTCTAAGCATAAGCAAAAGTTTTGAAGTTAAAAAGAAAAAGAAAAAAAAAAAGCTTGGGTGTTTTAAGAACTAGTTCCACTCTGTTAAGAGTTAAGAAATACCCAGTTAAAAAATGGTTAAAGGACTTGAATAAACATTTCTCCAGAGAAGATATGCAAATGTCGAATAGGCACGTGAAACAAATCATTAGTTGTTAGGGAAATGCAAATCAAAACCACAGTCAGATACCATTCATACCCACTAGAATGGCTATAACAAAAAAAAAAAGAAAGTACATGTTGGCAAGGATGTGGAGAAATAAGAACACTGCCAGTAAGAATATCAAATGGTGCAGCCACTACAGAAAACAGGTTGGTGGTTCCTCAGAAAGTTGAACAGTGGGGCTCCTGGATGGCTTAGTCAGTTAAGGGTTTGCCTTTGACTCAGGTTATGATCTCAGGGTCCTGTGATCAAGCCCTGCCTCAAGCTCTGTACTCAGTGGGGAGCCTGCTTCCTCCCTCTCCCTCTGCCCGCCTGACTCCCCCCCCCCCCCCCCCCCGCCAAATAAATAAATAAATAAGTGATCTTTAAAAAATTAAACAGGATTACCATATGATCCAGCAATTGCACTCCTAGCTGTGTACCCAAAAGAATATAAACAGGATCTTTAAAACAAAGACAAAAGAACTTTCTCTCTCTCTCTCTCTCAAAATAAATAAACAAAATCTTAAAAAAAAAAAAAAAAGAATTGAAAACAGGGACTCAAACAGATGCTTATAAACTAATATTCACGGAAGCATTATTCACAATAGCCCAAAGTGGGAACAACCCAAGTGTCCACCACAGATGAATGGATAAACAAATGTGATACATATTCACAATGGAATAGTATTCAGCCATAAAAAGGAATGAAGTTCTGATATAGGCTATAGCATGGGTGAATCTTGGACACATTATGCTAAGTGAAATAAGCCAGACACAAGAGGACAAGAATGATATGATTCCATTTCTATGAAATGTCTACAGTAGGCCTATTTGTAGAAACAGAGTAAGTTAGAGGTTATTTGGAGTTCAGGTGAGGGAGAAATGGGGAGTTATTATGTAATAGGTACAGACTTTTTCTTTGAGGTGATGAGAAAGTTCTGGAAATAGATAATGAAAATCATATACAGGGGCACCTGGGTGGCTCAGTGGGTTAAAGCTTTTGCCTTCAGCTCGGGTCATGATCCCAGGGTCTTGGGATTGAGCCCCACATCGGGCTCTCTGCTCAGCAGGGAGCCTGCTTCCCCCCCCCCAACCCCCGCCTGCCTTTGCCTACTTGTGATCTCTGTCAAATAAATTAATTAAAAAAAAAGAGAGAAAATCATATACAGCATTGTGAATGTGATTAATGCCACTAATTATACATTTAAAAAATGGTTAAAATGATAAACTTACGTTACATATTTTTTTCCTATAGTTTTTAAGAATATATTATAAAAAATAAAACCATCAGATATGATCTTTAGTGTCTATTGAAATTAGTCTTACAAATGCTAAGAAAGGGCTTACATCAGATGAATTCTAAGACCATTGATTTTCATTTTCCCATCTGCATTCTTCCTAGGTCTGAGTAATGGTATTAAAAAAAGCCAGAATCAAAAATATTTTTTCCTTAATCTAATGGTCGATTGCATGGCTCTTTTATTTTTTTTATTTTTTTATTTTTTTTTATGAAAAAATATTTATTTTTTTCTTTACCTTTTGGGATGTCTGCTTATTTCTTTCTTTTTTTTTTTTTAAATTTTTAATTTTTATTTATTTTTTTTCTTTTTTTTTTAAATTTTTATAAACAAATTTTTATCCCCAGGGGTACATGTCTGTGAATCGCCAGGTTTACACACTTCATAGCACTAACCATAGCACATACCCTCCCTAATGTCCATTACCCCACCCACCTTTCCCGACCCCCTCCCCCCAGCAACCCTCAGTTTGTTTTGTGAGATTAAGAGTCACTTATGGTTTGTCTCCCTCCCAATCCCATCTTGTTTCTTTTCTTCTTTTTCTGCCCCCCTAGTCCCCCATGTTGCATCTCCACTTCCTCATAT